>JAAGNO010014829.1:42160-98790 GCA_033439905.1 Ceryle rudis
CCTTGCAGCTTTATCACTACTTCCTTTTTTTTTTTTCTTTTTACTATTTTGGCTTTTCTAAAACAACCACTCCCCATTTTTTTTTTCTTAGTGGGGAATAGAGACACAGCAGCACATGTTTCTTTATTCTGGTGTACAGCAGCCAGTTTAGCTTCTAGAGTGACGCTTACTTTGTACCATGGCTTGATATTTCCTGAGAAATAAAAGCCTTATTTAGGTGAGACTTCCAGCTCCCTGGGGTGCATGTAGTTACTGAGTTTCACTCTATCCACATGACATGCCAGAGATCACAACAATCTGGTGGTAGAGCCAGACCCGTCCCCTCTTCATGCTGTGCTCATGAGGTTGATTCACTAGTTTCCCTTTTCTTAGGGTAACAAACCCACAGGATCTACCAGGACTAAAATGCTGAATCACCAGACACAACCTAAACCCCAAAACGTTTAGAACAAATACAAGAGTTGCTTTTATTCTTTATTACTAAAACAGTTCAGTGCCACAGCTCCCATCTCCCATCCCACACCATAGGTGTTAGGGTGAGGCTTGCTCCCACAGCGTGAGCAAGGCTGCCAAGAGTCTTGCTGGTAACTAGTCCTTGGGCTACACTGGGCAGACTCCTGCTGAACTGCCTCATGTTCTGCATGTAGGGCCAGAAACCTCACGGGGGTTTACATTGTGGACAGGAAGAATGATATGAAGATAAGAGGTCTAGTTCACAGTGGCAGCTCATTTCAAGACACAGATACACCCTTCCCCCCAACTTTGATTTGGTTTAACTACCAGATTTCTGCCTTAACCACAACCACCAGATGCACCTCAGATGAAACCCAGACCCTCATACAGTTTCCCAGCGGAACTTCTTTCCAGCTCAGACACTGCCTCACTCAGCAGGGTGCTGAGTAGGTACCTGGTAGAGATACCATGAAATTACAGTTAGTGCAATTCCCCCGTTCTTTCTTGCTCATCTAGTCTGGGCTGCTGCAAATTAATAGCTTCAATGCATCTTCTCACCCCAGGAACTTATGTTCCTTGCAGCCTTTTTTTAACTCCACCACTAGACCTACAACAAGGAGAACTCTCTTCTGCCTAGCAAGCCCCCAGCAGTGCAGATGCCAGGAGTGACTGTACCCCAGCCCTCCATCCACCTGTCCCCTAAGCCATTACCCCCCTTCTCTCGCAGCCTGCTGTGCTTTGGAAGCCCAGGACAACTGGCTGGCCCACCTAAGAATTGGGGCAGTTTTCTTCCCTAAGAGCCCAAATCACAGGTTTTTATTCTCTAGGAGCCCCTTACCAGTCTTAGCCCACCTCTCAGTGACCAGCAGTCCCCACCTGCTAGGCAGCCTACTCCCCTCTGTTTTGCCTTTGTTGTCAGAAAAGTACCCAAGGCTAAATAAGTACAAGCATCAAGATACAAATGTCAAGATATATGGTGCGTGTAATATAACCCTTAGGGGTGAAGGTACTTTGCCTCCCAAACACACTCATCCATCTCCCAGAAGGAGAAGCAGCAGGGAGATACCCAGGTGTATTTTTTTTTTTTTTCCTGCCTCATTTTTCTTTAACCTAGTGAAAGCCCCAGCTGATTTCTGTCATTTCTCCTTGTTTATGGTGGTGGTTAACACCAACCCCTAGCAGAGGGTTGAGGGAAGCACAGTTACTACCTTTTCCTCTCCAGCATCTCACCCTCTGCCTTCCCTGTTGAGACACACTGTGGTATTGTGTCCTGCCCTGGCATGGGCAGCTGCCTGCAGATGACACTGCCATCCAGATAATCAGTGATTATTGCTTTGATGGTCTCTGAACATCACTACTCAGAGGAAAAAATGGGGTATTTATTAGGCCATGGCCATTTTTGAGAGCACAAACTGGCATTGGAATCCCCTCATCCCTATGGTCCAGACAGAAGGAGAAAATAAGTCCCTCGCACCTGTCCATGAGCCTTATTGCCAGCAGAGAGGAGCTGTATTTGATTTATTATTTTTTTTAAACAGCTCAGTAGATCATGTCAGCAGACAACAATGTGCTCACTCCACAAGACACAGAATTTGACAGGCAAAACAACCTGCCAGTTACTTATCATTAGTGCAAATGACTGATTTTTCGGTTCACTGGCAGTTCAGAATAATCTGAAGGTTTTATTTTGAGTCAAACCAAAGAATTTTTTTTCAGAACTCTCAGCTCACCTTGATATTTCATATTTCTGCTCCAATCTCTTTAAAAAGAAACTTTTTATTCTCTTTTTAAAAATAGGGGAAAAAAATAAATAAAGTGAATGCTTTATTTGATCCCAGACTATTTCTATTAGCTTAACTTTCAGGTAAAAAGGGGGGATTGAATAGTAGATATTTCTCCAAGTAAAAAGAAAATTCTGATAAGTTGAAACCCCTTGTTTTCCTTAGACAAAACATTTATATGAAAACTTCAGTACAGCCTTAGCCTGCCTTTTCCCCCCTGCTCCTCCTGACATGCTGCAAAGGTCATCACCCACATCTATTTTTGTGGGCTCAGAGATCACAAGTCAAAAGAGAAAGGGCTGCTTATTTCCCATCACTCTTCTCCCCCACTCCCAACGGTGTCCCCAAAATCTTTTGCGCATCAGCAGATTCCCCTTCTGCCTCATCCCCGACTATTTTGGCCATCCAGAGACAGCTTTATGCCATCCACTGGCTTGGAAATAAAAACACACTGAAAGAGTCAACCGGAGCAGGGGGGTGGGGGGGAGAAGCAGTAGGTGTTCAGGCCAACCCTGCAGGTGCTTCTGCAATTGAGTCTTGGCTCAGGGCAGTAAGCATTAGTGACTTTTAATTTCCTCTGTCCCCAGGCATCCTGGATAATATAACTCAGATAGCACTGATTCAACTCCTGACCTGGCAGACAGTGCTGGGTGTCCCACCATGCTCCATTGAGTACAGTAAGCTTCACATAAGCCCGCTAAGCCACCAGGCTAGTTGGGTGAGTCATTTAATAACACCGACCATGCTTTTTCCTACAGCTTTGCAGGGAGGGGAGGAATCTACTGCCAGGGAATTAAAGACCCCCAAACAAATTTTAAACACAAATTGAATTTTTTAATTGGACTGGAATACTGAAGTATATGCAGATCTTGACCTCAAATCAGATCAGAAAGGAGAAGTAGGAAGACAGTTGGCTCTGGAGGTTTGTAGGGGTCACAGGTGCCTTTAATAACTGATTCTGCAAATTAATAGCTTGCTTAGGGATGGGAATAGACTAAAGGTGATACCAAGGAGTTGAAGTTTTAGTCCAGTTTGCTCTGGAACGAGAGCTAATATCACAGGAAGATCACAACTGGAAGAGGAGGTTGGAAAGACTCATGGATTGCTACATTTAAACTCTTACTATTGCAAACCTTCTCTTCTTGTAAAAAAAAAAAAAGAAAAAATTGTCACATTTAAGTTTTTCAAGTCACATCCTTAGGCAGGACTTTCTTGCATTCATTGTTCCTACTGCGAAGCAATTTCAAAATCCAAGGATTAGAAACTTTCTCCTAATTAGAAGCCCAAGCCTCTGTGGTTAGTGAATGACATTCTCTTTTAGCTTTAGTAGATGTTGTCCTTATCTCTAGAAGCAACTCGTCAAGAAGGTATAGCCCTGAATGGCAACAAGGATCAAATTATATTTGTCCCAGCCTTGAGAGGACAGCTGTCAACCAACTGCTGGATCATGACCATGCTGTTTTAGTTGATGCCAATCAACCAGTTGTCAATTACCGTGAAAAAAGTGCTGAACCACTACTTCATCTCCGGAT
Source organism: Ceryle rudis (assembly GCA_033439905.1). NCBI lineage: Eukaryota > Metazoa > Chordata > Aves > Coraciiformes > Cerylidae > Ceryle > Ceryle rudis. Next base: position 45,927 of record JAAGNO010014829.1, read on the forward strand.
GCCCAGAGCAGCACTTTCTGCTGTAGTTTGCCCCACTGATGTGGAAGACCTATATGTGGTAGATTGTAGGGTGGATGCCAGTTGTTACAGGGTTCCTATTACTGTTCAGGACAGAATTTAGTGCCAAGGCAGAGTGGACTTCACAGGCTGTAGGGGCTAACTGCTCAAGCAACCACAAGCTGTGTTGGCCCAGCAGTTGCACTGCTACCCTGCACTGCCTCCCTGCTGATCCTTGTTCTCTGCCTTGGCTGCGCATAAGGACACATTTCCAAAGGTGTCAAATGGAGCTGAACCGAGTCACAAGTTTGCACGCAGCTTCCTGGAGCTGCTTTGAGAATTGCAGACTCCAGGTAGAATTTCAGATCCACATCTCTAGTTCAGCACCTGCCAAAGGATCAACAAGAACATCTTTGTGAGTGTCTGAGAGCCACTGAGTTGCAAAGTGCTTAATCATTTGGCTGCTACAGAGAATCCTACTCTGATGTTTATTCAAGTCATGACCTGAGCACCCACAGCTCAAATTCGCAGACAACAAGAACCAGGAACAGTCGGCATTTCTGAGCATCTTCGATCTGTTAACTGACATTTTCTGCAGATGAAAAGCCTTTGGGTTGACTGCCCAGGAGAGAAAGCCCCTTGCCCCCCAGACTGCTCTTGCATGGGCCTTGGCAGTGGGCCCAGTCAATGTCAACAAGCTTTGAGCATGACTTATAGCACTATCTGAGACTGTGAAGAAAGCGGAAACTCCCATGACAGCATTCACATTCATGTCTTGTTGATGAAACTACCGGTCATTAATGCCAAAAAGAGCAGAGATTATTTTTTTACCATGTGGACTTCAAAATTCACATCAACAGGTAGAGTAGCATCTTCTACATAGCTCCTTAGAACACCTCTGTGCTACAAGCCTACCCCTCACACCCATCTGGCAGCAGGCTGCCCCATGGCAAGGCACAGCTTCCTCCTCCTCATTTCATCCTTCTCCAACACTCCTATTTGCGTTCTGTCCACTTGTTGCATCCTGTCTAATTCCTGTTCAGGCGTTCGTCAGGGAGGGGAAGGTTGTTTTTGCTACTCGCCTGTGCTGCACCCAAGGTAATGAGCCCAGAATCTTTATGCGATCTCCTACCTGATACTCTGATTCTAGCTGGGACTACAAGGAAGATTTTTGTTTCTTCCCACCTTGGCAACCAAATGGAAAACAAAGATAATTGGAAAAATGTACCTCAGGATCTGTCCAAAATATTTGACAAGCAAAATTCTGAGGCTGAGTTATTTAACTTTGCCCTTCCCCTTTCCACACTTTCAAACAACAGTTCTGCACAAAGAGAATATCCTTCTGAAACAAAAGTCAAAATGGTCTCTGCAAGCTACGGGAAAATGTTTCATGTCAACATCCCTATTATGCTCTTGATCAAAACTCAAACATATTTGACACTAAGGAACGAATAGTCTGGGCCTCACAGTAGCAGTTTTGGGGCAAATTTACTGCTCATTCACAAACTCTAGACAATTCTTCACACAAAGCAACACAACCATGACTTCAGATCATTTGTGACCTTGGCCTTAATTGAAACAAATGAGAGTCTAATGCTTATAGATTTCAAGTCCTAATCCCCAAACATCCAAAACCTCAATTTGTTTGCTCAGTATTCAAAAATTAAAGGTTTTTCTCCCCCCACCCCTTTTCAAACAAGTCCTTCAGGCCTTTGGACAAGCTGACATTGTTTGTGTCCTTGAGCATGTTCGAAAGCAAGGCAGAGTGTTCCTTTCTCATTACATGGCTTGGCTTATCAGTCCAGCAAAGGTTTGGGTTTCAGGTGTGGCTTTGTGCCAGGTGTGACAGGCCACTCACCATTCACACAACACAGAGGCAGGGGTATAAAGCATATACAGGCTTACAGGCTTTTCTTTATCACAAGCACCAGGAAAACATGCTCTCACCTGCTGATCCTCACAGACAAGCAAAAAGCCTCTAGCCCCAAAAGATGGATCAGAAAGAATTAAATTATATTTAACAGGTTGATTGAGAGATATTATGTGATTTGACCACTGAAAGCAGGATATATTCTCAGCTGTATTTCAATTTCGTTGCTCTGTGGCCAAAATCCATACAGAAGAGGGGCTAATAAAACTGAGGCAAGATGTTTGCTTCTTCTAATGTATTATGAAGAGCATTAAGGCAGAGATTTGACCTTTTAAAGTGGATTGGAAATTATTGACAAGTGAAGGGCCAACAAGGAAATAGTTCCTAGACAGGGTGATGAGCTGGTGTGCTATGTAATGCCCCTTCAGAGACAGGCTGCATAGGTTACCCATAAAAACATGACCACCTTGAATCCATTGAGGTGTCTGTTACTGCACACTAGCAACAAAACAAACTGGTAACTCAGCCTCCACCTATTAATTTGGAAACAGCATGCTGTATTTACATATAAATGTAAAATGCTCTACGTGTGAACTGTTTTCCTCTATGTCTCATAATGGGAATGGACTCTATATGCTGTCTGGATGTTCAACAACACCCCGCCCCCTGCAAAAAGACCTTCTGCCATTTTTTCCTGTGCCACTTTTCATTCACCGAATACCTCATAAGGTCACTCAGAGGTTACTGCTAGGATTGTTCAGGACACACATCTCCAACAGGATTTGTAATGAATAGTCCACATCTCTCTTCCACCAGTGAATCATTAGAAACCATGCCCCAGTGTTCTTCACATGACCAAACAGGTGGTCCCTTGGGCTGGCTAAAGGAGCCAAAACAGCCCATGCCTCTATAGTGGATTGAAAAGTGGTGCCTTTGGCCAAGGTGCCACCTCTTACTTCTAGCAGACCAACTCTTGCAGAAAAGAGGAAGGGGTGGGGATTGCAGGAAGAAGGGGAAGTTCCTCCAGAGATGCAGCACATGTAAGGAGATTGCAAGCTCTGAGATCACAATGCAGCCAGTAGTAGCTTATCCAAGTTCCTAGTAACCCTTGCACTCAGGTGTCTTTGTACCTTGGAGAAGTTGCAAACATTTGCAGGCTCTAGGTAATCCCCAAACAGATAGTTTTGGCTACTTAATTATGCCCTGAAGCTCTTCTTCACTCACAGATTGAATTCACAGCCCTGAATTCAGACTGAATAATTTCCCTGATTCATAGCCTGGACATAGCTCTTACAACAGGGGAACCTCAAGCACCTGGTGCTTCTGGTGCAAGTTTTCAGGTTACATGCCAGTTTGGCAAGACCTTCAGGATTTGTCAAGGTTTTCACAGGACAAGGTCTTGAGCACTCAGATGGTTACCTAGTTCCTTCCCACACCCTGGGGCAGGTTCAGCACTCCTACAACCTCTCAAGTCAAACTCTTCCCTAAAGCATTCAGCAGATACAAGAGCTCGTCTCTTTTTATACTGCAGGTGCTGATGTGGATGTCCTGATCACAGGAGCACAGCATCTTGCAGTCTTAGAGGTGTTTATCATCACAATAATCCCACAAGTTAGGGCAGTGTTGCTATTTTCATTGTACTGCTAGGGAACTGAGTCACAACACTGATGTCACTTGCCTGAGGCAGAAGATGAAGTCTGGGGCAAAACAGCAAACTGAGTACAGTGTACTGTACTGTGCCTGGCAGCCGCTCCAAGCCCAGGCCATCCTAATGGCCAGTCACATTTGTGAAAACATCTGACAGGGCTTTAGACAGAGAGTCTAAGACTTTTCATTTGCTTGAGCATGCATGGAAGTGCCAGCCATACCTATTTGGGTGAATCTGCTGCAGCAGGATGGGATGTCATTGCATCACAGCCCAATAACATTCTGCAAAACCCTCAGGAAGAGAACCTGGTGCCAGGCACGGGATTGCCAGGTAAACTGTGGGCAGCCGAGGAACCTCCAACACATGCAGCATCATGCAGCACCTGATCTAAAGCCCAACAGCAGCCGTTATCTCCAACACGCTTTGAAGACACTTGTTCAAGGGATCACTCAACACCAGAGGTAGTTGTGAGAGATCTGGTTTTGCTTGTAGTAATGTCCAGCTGGCAAGAGATAACTATTAGACATTTTTACAGTGCCCTGCACACATTCCAAATCAAGCAAACCCAGACCTTAAAGGCATAAATCATAGCACAATGTTTCCTCTTCCAAGAGAAAGCTTAGCTCTTTTAAAGCCCAACTTCAACATAATGCTCAATTAAAAGTGCAGAAGCCACTTAACAACTGAACTTACTAGCAATGCTCCTTGAGACTTTGAGATGCCCCTGTCTGATCAGAAAGCAGTCAAGAGATGAAAGCACTCCATCTCTGGCTGACTCCATATCACAGGGCTTTATTTTCTCAGGACAATAGTGAGCAAGGGATGAAAATCCTGATGAAACAGATGGAAGCCACTGAGCGCTCTTGGGCTCAGCTCTCCAGCAGCAGGGCACTAGCCCCTAGACACCAGGGTGGGCTATGATAGCTTTTGCTTTTTGTTGTACAAAGATAAAACCCCTGCCTGGAGTTTGTACAGCTGGAAGATGAATGGAGTCACTGCACAAAAACCTCCCACCACTGGCAGCAGCAGAGAGATAAAAGTTGCTAGAATTTGATTGCATCCATTATTAAAACTTATCTTTAACCATCTCTCTGTCTATTGATTTCTAGCCAACTATTAACTAGCAATGACCTTAGGGGCTTGAAAATAACCGGGGAAGTCAAGTAAACAAAGGGGAACCCAGCTGCATACAAAGAACCAAGATATTTACAGAGCCCCTCTTTGCTTCTGCCCATTGCAATAAACTTGTGCTGAGTATTTTTCCATTTAAGCACCTGAGTCAATGATCCAAGAAGCCAAGGGTGTGGACAAGCAACTGAGTATATAGAGAAGCATAAGGAAGGAATAGGAGCTAATTGTAGTTATGTCTAGAGCCCTGAATTAAAGTAATCTCAGGCAAAATCAGAAGACAAAGGTTCAGGTTTTAGGAGCTTAGCTCCACTGTCTGTATGCCTTCACATATATTAAGCAGAAGCGTTAATTATACAGAGGTCAATTTGACTTTTTCAGGACACACCATTATACTGCGCTTAGTGCCAAAAGAAGACACTGTTGTTTAAAAACCTGATGAAAATGGGCAATAGGATTTCTTTGAGAAACCGCCAGGCCTCATCATTCCTCTTCTCATGACCCAAGAATTTGTACCCTGTGTCCTTTCACTCTACCAACACATCTGACGTAGCATCCCGCCCGCCCCCCCCATTTCCCTTTGTACAAAGCTCTGAGAGCCCCTCTACAGTCACCATGACCTACCCCTTTTTCAGCCCAGTGCCACTGGCATCCTCAAAACTCTCCCCCTTCCCAGTACACTCAGCTCCTTCTCATGTTCTATAACTATCAATTGGGAAAGAAGCAGAAATTGCTGTGACTTGTTTAAGGCTCCTTGTGTTTCAACTGGACAGTCATCCAGCTGGCCAAACTGTACCTATAACTTCTGAAAATTCCCAGAGTCTTGTATATATGGGGCCCACTATTGCCTGACCATTGATCTTCAAGAAGCTTTTAGTAACAAGATTATTTGGGTGTCTACTTCCCTGTTTAGGAGAAGATGGTCAGCAGGTTCTAAAATTTCTGAAAGGAACACAATAAAGATACTGGTATTACTATTTCAGCAATAATTAATATTCTTACATACCACCTTCTGCACTAGTTCATTTTTGGCCTTAGTTCCTAAGAAAGTCTCTCACAATCTTGGAATATTACTGCCAGTGTGTAAGCCTGCTGATTTAAATCCCATCCTGGATCCAGTAGCCAGTTTGTGAGTGACAGAAAAGCTAAGCATGTCCAAAATGGGGCCAATGGTGGTGACTGTCTAGATCAAAGTAGGAAATCCCAGACAGAAATATGGGATCCATTGGGTTTCAAGAGTCAAATGTAGATTTGTTTCTTCTTAAATGAGAACAGAGGTGGGGGCATTCACATATCCAAGTTCACAAATGGCATAGTCAGCTCTAGTGAGCAACAGTAACCAATATCTCTTTAATCACAGTCCTACACTACAGAAAAAGCTCTTGCAAAATTCTGGTGCTTCCAGTTTGTGGGGCAATCCTTTAGAAGACCTTTGTGTATTATCTCATTTTCACCATAGGCAAACCAGGACTGCAGGGGCAGCAAAAATAAAAGTCATTTGAGGCCAGAAGAAGAAACTATCCAAACACTCCTATCCAAACACTCCTTAATTTGAAACTTAAGTAGAACTCTAAATATTGTGGCAATTCATCCATCCACAGAGATGATTATTTTTGGACTGATAGCAGATGATCCTCCAGTCAGCGATCCTCCTCAAGGAATTTTTAAACCTTTTGACATAATTTGGGCACACTTGAAAGACCGGTAAAAATTTCAGCAACAAGAAGTGCCCACGGGGGCTGGGAGAATGCACAAAGGAGTGGAGATAGACTCAGGTGAGCTCCCCACTGTGGAAAGGCACATGGTACACAACAGAAATGGAAAGGGCCGCCTGGCCAAACAGCACATGCGTCCTGGTTGGGCAACTACTGCTCGCGCAGCTCCGTCCCAGCTATAACATTGTTATCTACAGTGTCCTAGAGTCACAGGAAGAGCAGCGTGAAAAGAACTGGGGTTATTATGGTAGGAACAGAAGTAGAATGAAAAGGCCAAAGGACAAAAATCCACAGGAGACTTCAGTAACTCTGGTGTTCAGGAAACAACAAGGCTCTTTCCCATTCCTTCATCTTCTTCCTGTGAAGGGTAAGATTACCCACCCTAAAGGCAGGAAGACACATACACCTCCCTTGCCAGAAGAGCCATGGTGTTATAATAGCAGGTCTATTTTTTCCCCAGGAAAAAGGATGAAATCAGCTATTTACACTGGACAAATTACAAGCTCTGGAAAGCACACGAGGCACACAAAGAGAACAGTCGTATCACAAATAAATTTATGGAAGGGGGAACTTATTGATTAGCTTTGTAAACACGGTTGCCCAATCAATAGCAATTTCTAGAAATGCCTGGTACTTATTTGGTGCAGCTTGTACAATGAAGATAAATAATAAGAGTACTTAAGGAGCGCGTCTCCTGACACCATTGCCAAGCCCCGTACAACACAAAAACAGAACATGGTACAATTGCACAAGCCAGGACTAATCCACTATCCTTCTTAAACAACAACAAAAACAAAACAAACCAACAAACAAAAAAAAAAATCACAACAAACACAAATCCAAACACAGCCACACTATCAAAAGCACCTGATCCCAAAGGTATCTACCGAAGTTCCTGCTGCTTTTTACTGTAGGTGGCTGGTACTGAACCTAGGGTAGTATGAAATGCACCCATTTGCTGTGCCCAGCTGGCCATGTTATGGGTCCCCCTAGGACCCCCACTACAGGGAAGGGGACAAAACACTTCCATCCTCCCTGAATGACTACACTGCTGTAGGGGTGCTCCCGAGTAAAAACCCCAGACCTTGGAAGAGAAAAAAAAAAAAAGGAACAAAGCAGCTAGCCAGAACAATTTGCCTGACCCAGCACCTCTGTGCCAGCACCAGCCCCCAACTATTCATGGCCCTCTGCCCTCTTCCCACACTTTGCTCTCCAAGGGGACCCAGCTGTGCTGGGGCAGCACATGGTCCCAAAATGAGCAGCAGAACCCTAGAGAGACCACAGCACATGCTGCTGGCAGAACAGCAATGCAGCAAGATGCACAGAGAGCAAGCATCTCACCAGTGGGGCTGCAGGGAGCCCCCAGTTAACCCTGACCCAGGCTTCTGCCTTGTGCTAAAAGTAGCACCTGATGGGAAGGAGGGAAAATCCACCTCAGCTCCCCAGGGGCTTCTCTGCTTCCCTTCTTCACAGATAGGAAGTTTGTTCACATTGTAACATGAGATCATAGCACAGGAAAGACTGAGGAACCAGACGCTCATTTAAGCTACAGCTTTTTTACTGCAGCTGCCAAGGATAATGATGTTTGCATGAAATGTGTTTACAGATATCTCTCACAGCCCTCCAGTGAGGTAGCCTGTGCAAGAATCACTGGCCAGCTCATCATAACAAAGACTTTCACCCACCTTACTTACTTCAACCGGCTGCATCGCTCCAAACAAGATAGGGCAGGCAGCTCGTCCATCCACCCTACAGCACTGCTCATGCAAGTAATGGCTGAACAAAGGGGAGAGGGAAAAGTACTTGCAACCTAATCCCTCACATAGTTTTTGGATGTCGGTGTATTTGCATGCAGATTGGTGCCAGCTGGGTGGTGAGAGGGCAGGAGAGCTGCTGCTCTTCTCACTGGGCATAGCCTGCAGGTGTTTCACATTCTCCCTTAGGGCCCTAATGACTTTTCCCATCTGGTCTCAGGAGATAGGTTTCTGTGTAAAATGCTGAAACTTTGTCTTCCCTACAGGAGTAGTGTCATTTATTCCATTTTTCAGTGAAGGACTTCATGGGACTTCACCGGTTTGTAAATTGTGGTAGGATGAGAGGAGTTTATGTGGAGTAGGGATGATTCATTTTTCTGCTCCTAAAATGTTGGTATTACTCACCAGAAAACTCGCCACATATTCTGAGGGATTTTAGTGTTTTTTTGTCTTTCATTAACAGCTCATCTTGTTTGCCTCCTCATCACAGCAGCCTCCTCATAAGAACTTCCTGCATCCTTTGTCGCCACCTCACAACACCATTGTGGCAGCCAAACAGCCTGTGAAGGCTGGAAAAGACATTAGGTGGTTAGTGATCAATCTGTCACCTAGAGAAGGCCACATTCATCTCTGTGACTTCAGCCAGTGTTCACCAGCACCGTTAGACACGGAGGTTGTGGGTTGCATGGATTTTCCTTGTGACTCAATGCAGTTTTCATTTACAGTCTAGAACTGAGCACGCGTTACCAAGGGGTGTGCAAATGAAACCCTTCAGGCTTATGGCACAAAGGGGTTTTGTACACTTACTTGATTTCTTGCATCTCCTAGAAGGGAGTGTACACATGCTGCTTTTGGGTAGGATCATGATAAGGCTGCTATTAATCATTAAAGACATAGACAACTTGGTTCAGCTATCAGTTTTCCCAGTGCCCAGTTTTCCTAACTATGAAACATGTTTGCATTGACCTTGAGGCTAAACTTAAATTTCTAGGCCTGGACTTGGTACAGAAAATACTGTACCAAAATAAAGAAAATTTTATTTCAGGAAAGCAGAGAAAGGGAATGCATTTAACTTAGGACCACTGTGGGCAGCGTCTCCCCTTTACTTTCATCCCATCCTACAAAATCTTAAAATTGCTCTTCTTGCTGTTTGTTGTAAATAATTGACGTGTGAAGTGCTGACTCATTAGGTCTGGGGTTACAGGAAAGGAAACTTTATTTCTTAGTTAAAAAAATTAATTTCATAGCATAGGCAGCTTCCTCCGTGGCTAGCTGGCACATCCTTGGTCACATAGTACGCTCTGCAGCCACCAACAATCCGTCGGTGGTAGGATTTCCCAGACGGTGTGTGGTTCTGCCTGCCATTCTGCAATGGGGAAACCCAAATGCTGCCCCACCAAGAGTGTGGCAATCCCATTTGAACAAACTGTAGCAGAGCTCCCTTCCCTTGGTGCTAATGTGGAAGTAGGGCCACATGAGTGTGCCAAGTTGTGGTCCACTGTGCATTGTCTGAACCCATGTGGGCTTTTACCTGTTGCTCCACTTGAGAGAGAGGAGTTTGTACTGGGGCTGCAACGTCTACAAGCTGTCCCGTGCCTACAAAAGGCAGACCAAATTTTGGCCTCCCCCACTTATTGCTGTGCCAAAATAACAGTGAATAGTCTCCCTATAGCTCAGGACTTGAGGCTGCAGCCATGAGTACAAACCACTTAATTCCTCAAAGATCTTACCATATAAAGGAACAGGTGAAATATCTGTATGTCACAGGAGAGAAGATGCTCAGACTGTTAAATTTTTTTCAGCACCCGACCTGCACTGATTTCCACAGCAGTCAGTCACTTGCACTCCTGCAATGAGCCACACATCAGTGACTCACCCAGTGTCAGACAGAAAGTCTGCAGCGTGGTGGTGAAGACAACTTCACTCTTCCCATGCTCACAGAGGCACTTCTAGCACCCAGGGCACAGTGACACTTCCTCTCACTCCCTTCAAGCAGCATTATTTCATCATGTCTGCTAGGCACAATTTGCCGCTGGAATTTGGTACTTTTATCTCTACTCTTTGATGGACACCCCTGTGGTTTGTCTGACTCATCTTCTTTCTAATATTTTCATGATAGAATCCACCACCCCCTCCATTCTCCTCAGACTTTGCAGAAAAGGTGAATTTGGAAACTTCTTTCACAGAGCAACTGATGATAGCAGCTCCATTGAGCCCGAGAAAATCACAGTCTGTGCCTTCAAAAACTACGGGAATGTTATTGCTATAGCTGTGCATTGTGTTGACTATGGCTGTGTAAGGTGCACAGCAGGGAACCAGCCTCTGTCCCACAGAGCTTGCAGTCTTAACAAAAATCCATATACTGAGTGTTTATTATATAAATATTTAGCTAAACAAAGCATCCAAGTCACATAAAAGCTCCATGGATCGAAAAGGTCAATGGAGAAACAAGTTTTTCAGGAGACTTGGTTTATCCATAGTGTGTCAATTTACAGAGCTTCCTTGTCACAGAATCATAGATACATAGAATGCTTTGGGTTGGAAGGGACCTTTAAAAGTTATCTAGTCCAACCCCCTGCAGCAAGCAGGGGCATCTTCAACTAAATCAGGTTGCTCAGAGACCCATCCAACCTGGATGTTTCCAGGGATAAGGCTTCTACAGCCTCTCCAGGCAACCTGTTCCTGTTTTACCACCCTCACTGTATAGAATGTCTTCCTTATATTTAGTCTAAATCTATTCTCTTTAGTTTAAAACCATTAGTCCTCATATTTAAAGAGAAGTCATATATTTAGACATATTTAGAAAGAAGTGAAAGCTTACAGGGAGACAAAAAAACTATAGATGTAAACCCTTCCATGCAAAGTCTTCCTAAGGAAAGTCTCTTCCACTTGAAAAAGGAGAGGAGTAGAAGAGCTCCAGAAGTTGCGCAGCATCTGCCTGTGCAGGGCTGACAGACCTGGAAAGTGCTCCATTCCTATGGTATGGACAGAGATCTGAGAGGCAGGGTAAAAAGGCGGTTATGAGGGCTTGAGTCTCATATATCAGGACAGATTAGTTCACTGAAGATACTTCAGCAGGTGCAGATGCTGCTGTGTATGTGTATATGTGAGAGAAAGAGATGCCACATCACAGACATTAGGAGAAAGCCCCAAGTCTTACTCTTTTATTGGGAGAAAGATTTCCTTGAGCTCTTGATGCTAATAGGAGTGAGGAAAAAGTGTTTCTCTTTACTCTTGAGGAATGCTTTCCTATTTAAATAATAACCAGCTCTAGAGTGAAGTGGGATGCTCCTATGCAGAGCCTACACAATAGGAAGCTGGTTGGTTTTTTTACAGGCAAAGTTCAAATCCCTAGAGAGTGCTTATGGTGCTTCCCTTAGCACTTACACTACACAGTGCAAACCATTGAAAGAAAGGCAATGAAGGACTCTTACAAACATGGAGACAGGGCAGGTTCACAAACCTGCACCTTCTTTACAGGCTCTTAAGGATCACTGAGGGACAAACATCTGAAGCCTGTGAGACCACAGTGTCTCACAGGCCACACCACACGCTTGAATTCCTGCTGTTTCTCCATGCCATCTAAGAACTGTCCTCTATGGCTACTTTAGAGGGTGGTGGGAGGCAACCACAGGATCCAGCAAACACATCTTTTTCTGTGGTGGCATGATGAGAAAGGCAGTTGCATAACTGCATAAGAAAAAAAGAAGAAAAAGAAAAAAGAAGAGCTTCATTTCCTCTTGGCCAGGCAGCTTTGTTAAACAAAATGCTTGGAGAAACTGTGGGTACAAGCTGTGAGCTTGGTGGTGGTTTGGGGCACTGTCTGAGCAAGGGTACAGATCTCTGGGGAACAGCCAAAACCACAAATATTTTTTGTACTTTTCAGCTATACCAAGGATGGGCCATGACTCTGCCCTTCAGTCACTGTGGACCAGGGGTACTGGGGCTTGATAGCTGCCCAGACTGCCTTGATGAGGTGGTTTTTATGCAAGTAGTGGCTGGGTCCCATTTGGAGACCTCTGCTCCCTGAGCCAAGGGTTGAGGATTGATCTCTCCAAAATGTGCATCCATGCACAAGTATCTCCATGTGTGTGTATAAACATATACATACCTCTGTGTGTGTGTGAATGTGTACATATATACGTTTGCACTTTACCTTTCAGGTCACCTAGGGCACACTAGCTTAGACTTTCTGAAGAAGTGGAGAATGAGTCCAGGAACAAGCAACTTCAGAGCAGTTTAACTCTTGTTAAATTTTACAGCCAGAGAGAACACTTGGTGTGGTTGAGCGCCTTGCATATCTTCATTAAATTTACCTTTTGGAAACACCATGGTGAACCAGCATTAAGACACAGCAGTGACAAGTGTGTTTCTGTAAATTTCAGGTTATTTTTCCTCTGTCCAGCTGCAGCGTGGCCAGGCAGAGCTGTGTATTATGTAAGATGGGAATCAGATGACTGATATGACTCTAGCTTCATCAGGGGAGTGCTGCTGCCAGCTGGGCATGTGGGCAGCCCTGCCTCTCGAGTTTGAAATTACAGTATTTCAAAAGAGAATATGTATTAAATATTTTGGTGTCTGATGCTGTTGAGTTTTTTAAAATTAATTTATTCTCACTTGGAAAAGCTTGTGGTTAGTGGGTTTTTACCCTGCATTTCCTCTTTCATGATCTGTGTCGCTCCTGATGTAAAATACTGAATGTGAGAGAAATAAAAATTAATTGTTTATTGTCATATTCTCAATGGCTGCTATGACACTGCAGCCTCCTTTTCTAGTTGTCATCCCTTGCCTGTGAAGCCTGGACACATAAGACTTGTCTTAGGGACATCCCAGTCTTTCAGGTCTTCACTGAGCTTGGGATTACCTTGGTTTGTACCACACTGTAGTTTTGTTTTACACGCATGTTATACAAAATTCTTTGCATAGACTCTTCTGGTCAGCATCAGACACTGTCTCTTAGTAGGTTATAAATTATTCTGTACAACAAAGGAGAAAAAACTTTTTAAAAAGGGCAAAGACTGGGATCCAGAATCCTCAGCATCTGTTCTCAGACTGAGCAAATTACTCTCTGAGTTGGTGCCTCATACAGACCACTTACACAAAGGTCTGGCACCCCCAAACAGCCCCTTGTTGAACAGTAGCTAAAAGGCACAAATATTATGCTTTCAAAGTTTATTCAATAATGCTTCCAACACATCCCATCCACAAAACCCCTGAGACTGTCCAAGCTGCATGCTCTTCCCTGGCTAAAGCTCAAAAGCAAGCAGGACCTATGAGGCTGATCCCAGCAACTCCCCTTTGCTGCTCTATAATTAATTCTGCTGCTAATCACTCCAAGAGCTCCTGAAAGTGCACAGCACATGCAAGGACTGTGTTGTGCAGTGGTGCCAGACACCTTAGCAGTGCCCAAGGAACTCACAGGCTCTGCTGCAGGGTAGTCTCGCTACGGCAGCTGGACACGTGGGGTAATACACAACCTGTTCAATCCTGCAGGCTTCACGCAGGCATCAGGGGCTTCCATGGCTGGTGAATGTTGTAGGTGTGTCCACTCCACAAGGCACTGGTTGGAATTTCAGCTCTCTCTTGCTAGGCAGAACTCTCTCTGCTGGAAGTATTTTCAGAGAAGTGTCTTGTGCTAAAGTGTTTATATTACTGCAGCACTGAGGATGCCACTTCTAGGCTAGGATCTATACTATGTGAGATACTATAACATGGAAGGGAAAGATTGTGTGCCCCCAGAGCATACTGTAAATAGAGTCCAAAGGGCAAGGGGTGCAGACAGAGGGGCTAGTCCAAGACACAGAAGTGACACTGGTCAGTTCTATAACCAGTTGTTTGAGTGCACCTTGGCCCTAATTTTTCCAAAGAGAGGGCTTGAGGGAGGTCAGCAAGGTGCCATGCAGGAAGTTTAAAGGTGTTCCCCTCAAGCATGTGTGGCTGCATTACCAACATCCCATGGGAGAGGTCTTGTGTCTCAGGGAGCATCCTGGCCAGCAGCACCTACAGTATGTGCAAACATTCCACCTATGGGAAACATGCTGAGTTACTGAACATGTCTCTATTTATTATAATGGCATTATAATGATGGGTAGCACACCGATCGCAGCTTTGAATCAACACTGGAAATCTTACTTGAAGACTGCAACACACACAAAGGTCTCCCTTTGCTAAGCCAATACCATTCGACCCACACTGAGTCCCCATCCAACTCAGGCAAAACAAACCACAGCCATTTCATCCATCTAAGCAGAGCTGCACAGTCTAGCAAGCACTCCAAAACATCTCTTGTGGATCTGTAGCTTGTGAATATGTGCATAGCCAGGTACCTCTCCTAAGGAAAGAAATAGTTCTCTGGAAGATGTCAAGAAGACAAACCCTGCATATCACAATCTCAAAGGGGATGGTGAAATTGTTATTGCATTAGAGCTGAGCAACTCATGATTGCTCTGTCCTGCAAATGTCTTCAATGTTTAAACACTTTTCCTTAAATGCAAATATATGTGCTGATGAGCATTTTTACAAAGTGTGAAAAAAAGCTCAATGAGGGCAATCAACACTGCTTCATTTTGATAACCCTGAATTGTTTTGTATTCAGTCATGTAAAAAAAAAAAAACCCAACAAAACTCATTAGCTTAAATTGTGAAATCAAAAGTAATTTTGAATGAAATGAATTTTTTTTTATTATTATTATTTTGGAAACACTAAAGGGACAATTTCCATCCTTTAAAACACAACTAAAATTGAAAAATTTGCCCAGTACAACCCCTTTTAAGTAAAATGCTTCATTTCTCATGTATTAACATTTTGGGGTGACAATATGGTTCATCAAAAACCCCTGTGCCTCAATAATCTGCATGTAGGTTTCCCTTGATTGCATGGTGACTGTGCGTTGCCTAATTGCGTGTGACTAATACAATTTCATGTGCATTTCCGTGCACTGGGGATTCATTGTTGCCACATACTACTATTGGGAAATCATGAAGCGTGTGTCTATGAAACAATGACAGGGAGACAAGAGTACCTCCTCCAGAGAAAAGACCTAGGAGGAGGTGGATGACTGGGAGCAACAAATTATCAAGGCAGAACAGACAGAAAACAGAGCAGCTGTGCCTTCTCCCCAGTTTGTGGAGCACCAAAGCTCCTCTGCTGAGCAGGACTCACTAGGACAGTATTTAAGAGATCCTTCTTTGATGATGAGAGCAATGAAACCTTAGCATTGCTTGAGAAAATGGGGAGTGGATGAGAAATCTCCTTCTCAGGGGGAAATACCCTGGGTCCAAAGAGCCAGATGGACAAAACCTCAGCAGCATAAGGAAGGCAGTTTAAAAGACTTTTCCCCAGGGGCAGAAAGACAGAAATAGGATACAAGCAAGCTCCAAGCAATCTACTGTCCACAGCAAGAGCTTGCACCCAATGGTTATAGTAACCCTTCATTCAAAGCTCACTCTGAACGGCTGATGTAGGGGGTATGGAGACCTTCTCTCTGTGACCAGTATTTGGATTCCCAAGCTGGGGGCCTCTCTGACTCTTCTGTGTGCAGCAGAACCCTGGCTGATGGAGAGGAGAGCTGGTTTGTGAACAGGTACTTGGGATACAGGGCTGTTTGTCCCACATCTTCATCCCCTGCAGTAAACCCACCTGTGTTGGTGGAGGGTTTCTGGGGACCAAGTGTAGAAAAGGGAAGAGGTACCTAATTCAGAGTGGTCTCCCTGGAGCTCAGGGATGGGACTGGAACTCTCTAGGAAACATGTGGGAGCCTCAGAAATGGGATCCAAACAGATGGAATATTGCAGAATAAACCAACAGTGGCTGAACCAGGAGAAAGCAGGAGTGACCACAGTTTTCTGTCACTGGGGGAAAATGCTTCTACATTCTTGTATATACATAGAAGAAATACACCAAATGTGATACTGGAAGGTGATGCACATGAGTTCCTTAACCAGGAGGCTGAAGTGAGTCATCATTTCACTAGGAGAGCCAGGGAGTCAAGCCTAGACAACCTATAGCTTGGCACTAGGGATGTATTCCCGCGTGGTGGCACATCCTGTAAGTGGGTTGGGTGAGTGAGAGGGAATATGCAAACTTCATCCCGAAAAGTGGAGCAGCTTGTTTGGTGTGAGTTTTACATGTGCTCGGAAAACATCATCTAGAAAGTGTCCCACTGGGAAATAGGGCATTTCTCCACCTAGTTTCTGCATGTTGGAGGTGTAGTCTGTGCTGTTCAATGCTACCAAGAGTAAGATGCTGTGCTGGGTGCAGGGGCAGAAGCAGAAATGTGCGTGCCTCAAGAGTTGGAAGTTGTCAAAAAAATTGGGGCTGAGGCATGGCTAAGGTTAAGTGGTACCTGCATAGACTTCTAGATTTATGTTTTGGACTTGGTTGATCCATTTTCAGCCCTGTGAGCCCAGACACAGCTGCCTCCATAGGAGGGGTAAACATGAGGAAAATCCAATCAAAAACACAAGGCATTCAGATGCTGCTGAGAGGGGAACCCTATAAATATCTGCAAGTGAGGGGATGCAAACAGCCTTCTCCCAGGAGAAGTATCTGCTGCTTGCAATGTTTATAAAAACAAAAATAAATGAAACCAGCAAAAGTCCTGAAGAGTCCACCACACACTACTGCTGGAGGGGAGGGGCAGGAAAGCCCTTTGATGAAAACTTTTGTGAGAGAAACAGGCTTTCCCTGCCTGGCTGCAGTCCCGGCCAAGCTGTCTGCCTGCACAGGGGGCTGTGGGATACTGCCCTGCCTTACTGGTCCCCTCCACTAGCCACAGCCCCTGGGGAAGGGCTCTCTCCCTGGCCCCTGCCTACAGTTCATAGGCTTTATGGGAATGCAAATAATGCATATGGCAATAGAGATGCCATTATTGTTATAATTACTGATAATGCCACACAAATAAAAAAATTGACATAAATAATAAAACCTATTCTGCAGGGAAGATGACAGGAAAGGCCTTTTAATCAAACAGGAGGGGCCCATCCCTTTTTCCTCTTCTAGTAGCCTCTACTTCTTTGCCTAGACAATTTTCATTGTCTCCATTCAGTGTTTCTTCTTCTTTCTTCTTCTTCCTCATATCCTTGGTGTATTTACTCCCTCCTCTCTACTCATCCCAAGCCCCCCCAAGTTACACTGATTGCTTATCATCCTCTTTCTTGATTCCCAAAGCCTTTTGCTAACTTCTTAGCTGGCTTCTTGCCTTTTAAATGACAAGAGTTCTCTACTAAGGCAAGGGTCCCCTTTGTGAAGTGTCTTCACTACTCCCAGCATACAACACTCCTAACCAGTCTTATTGTCTCCGGCATCACACAAAGGGGTTTTAATATCCACCACAATGGGCTGGCTAATGAACTTGTTGCTACAGCTGGGCTGGTCTCCTGAGACATCTGTATGTGGAGGGAGTTCTCTTCAAGGGAGAGAGGATACACAATTTTGTATTGAATACAGTGCTCCAAAAAGGAAGGTGACTCATTGAGCCTAATCATTAGGGTGTGTGATGATATTATCTAATGAGGAAATGCTTGATGATGCTTTTAGAGACTGCAGAGAGCAGCGAACTGGCTGTAGAGGAAATCAGAATGTGAGTGCTTTCGACATAAACAGTGCTCAAGAAATGGGATCTGAAATGTCTTTGGGGAGAAGAGCGGAGCAATTTCAACACCCTCATGCTTGCATCAGGGTGTGTTGCTGCTTCTGTTTAATCTTACTTGTTCTCATAAGTCTCTCCTTAAATAACCAGCTCTCTAGAATTCAGGCCAAAGGAGCCTTGCCTGAAGAACAGATATCATCTCATTTATTTTCTGTAGTTTGAGTTTGTTGTCATTGGGTTTTTTTCTCAGTTGAACTGTGGATGAGATTTTAATTAAAGGAAGCTATCAGGCTGGTGTAGGTCCCAAATCTATGTTTAGTTAAATAAGGGGTTTTTACAGAATCTCTAAGATAAAGAGAAACATTTCAATTGTTGCTGTTTTGTGTTGCTGTGGGTTTTTTCCTTTGTTTGTTTTGGTTTGGGTTTTTTTTAAGAAATCTGCTTGAAATTGTTTGCTTGGCAGCTTTGTGCTACCTCATGAGAACCAGAGAGTGAAACTGTGCAGAAGTACCAAGTGGTAGTCCCCATTCTCTTTTTTTTCTATGTTGAGAAAGGTGAATGAGCGATTTGCCTGACTTGCATTTCTCACTCCCGTCAACTACTTGTCTAAGGCATCTGTGATATAACTGGGCAGGTTTCCGTAGGGGACCACAGCAGGGAGTATCATCATGTTCCAGGAAAGTCAATGAAAGACTCTGAACACCTCAGGAATACCCACCAGAGAAAAGCGTGGTCTGTTGTTTTCATCAGGTGGGAATTGGCCCTGATTATCTTATTTAAGTCCCCAGCATCTGATAAACTAATGTACTCATCAAGAAAGAAATACCACAGAGGGAATAAAACTATCACAAATTAAAACTTGTCTCATCCCTTAAAACAGCAAGAAAGGTCTGCCCTTCTAAAAACTACAGCATCATCTAATTAGGCTTTCTTTGCACACCAATTTTCAGTCTTATTTAAAATCCATTACAGCTAGAGTGGTCTAAGCCTGTTCTTCATGTATTCAAATTCGACTAAACTGACAGAGCACATACAGGCTTTTGCAGCCCCTTAACTAAATGATGTTAAACTGATGTAAGGAACCTTGGATATTTTTCACAAGTGTGGACTTCAGCCATTGCAGCTCTGGGTGTATAAAAGACTTCAGCTGTGCTTTAAGTAAGAGAAAATGAAATTAAAATAGTGGCAGCTGTATCTCTAATGGAAATGTCTGTAGAAATACTGGGAGCCCCTGGTGCAGGTGTTTGGGAATCCAGACATAGTTCCAGCAAAAATTTGGGGATTTGATTTTTTTATTTTACTTTCTCCTACTCTAACCCAATTCAGCCCTGGGCTCGAAAGCACTGTGTAGGCCAGGCTGGTCTTATGGCTGCAGCTGTGTGTATGTGCATGTGTGTGTGCGTGTTTGTGTGCATGTGTGTGTGCAGGCATGTATGTGGTGTGTGTGTACAGGTATGTGTGTGTGCATTCCTTCTCACTCTCGTAAATGTGCAGCAAAAGTGTGAAAAGGAGCAGCTGGCACATCTGAGGAAGAAAATTGCAGTGGAAACATGACATATTTTTTAGAGCTTGATTACTGTGACATAAATCATGAGAGCTCCCATTTCCTAGGAAAGACTTTAAGGTCAAATAAAACAGAATCTGGCCTCCCAATCCACCATGACCCAAAGTCGGTGACATACTGGGGTGTTCAGAAGGCACGGGCCATTCTGTCCACTCCTCAGACATGTTTTATTGTTAATAGTTATGCAAAGACAGAGGAAGCAATGAGGACAGCACTTCTGAAGAAGAGGTGGTTATCCAACCATCTGGGCCTCCTTTTCTCAGTGTCTTTACAAGACTTTGCAAAGATCTTTGGAAACCATTTGACATGGCCAACAAGAAACAAGTATGTGCTGCAGAGATGGTAGCTGATAACACAGCAGAAGAGCCAGTTTGAACTCTCTTTATAAAATATTCTTCTCTTGAATGCAGCTGCGCTTCTAACGTGGATTGGCTGAGTCAGGAGAGAACATAAAGAAAAGTGGGAGCTCAGCTCTTCAGCAGCTAACACAACCACATCCCACACAGAAGTGGTGCTGCACAATCTTCCAGTGCCTCTCTGCAGTGCACCCTTGTAGCCAGGAAGGAGAGACAAACTTCTGCAACACTCACTAAGAAAAATTTGCCAAGCAGGTTAGAGTAGTGTTAGAAACCTGTGGGATGCTCACTCATCAGTAAGACTGGAGACCCCAAAGTTTCACCTCACTTTACAACACAATAAAGCTGGGCTGACTCAAGAGATTTGAGCATAGCCATCCTCAGGCAGTTCTGCAGGAAAGCCAGCATCCAACAACACACAACAACATCTGAGAACATTTCTTCTTCTTTGCTTCTCCAAACCTTTATCACAATGGAGTCATGGTATCCCTCGATCAGGTACTGGCAGACTGGAGAAGGGTAGAAGGAGCAGGGAGGGACAGAACCCTTTCCCACTCCTCTGTCCTGGAGCTGGTGTTTCAGGCAAGGATGGCTTGGTAGTACATGCCCAAGCCCAAGAGATGGCCTGCAGGGATATACTCCTGCAACAACAGCCACAGTCTAGCCCGTACTATGTAACAACCAATCACTTTGGGCTGGCCCCACTCTCCAATGCACATCCAGCTGCTGTACACAGCGCCATCCCCTGTGTTTCAGGGAAGGTAGGGGTCTTTGTGATCTTACTAGGTTGCTCCACTGAAAGGTGTTACATCGAAGAGATGGACAATATAGGATCAATCTTCCCCATTAGGCGAGGACAGCAGATGACTATATATAAAATAATAATGTATTTAATAGCCTCTTAGCATTCCCCTCTTCTGAGAATGTGATTCAATGTTGTTGTAGAGAAAATAGCACTTAACAAAACTGATTTAGTTCTTTGAGGAGATTACAAAGTTGCCTGATAAAGGTAACTACGCAGATATGCTATACTTAGATTTTCTACAAGGGGATTGAGCTAAAACCATGACATACTGCTTAAAAAATAGCACAGAATAGTATGAACCAGAGGATATGTGAGACAGATTGAGAGCTGGATAACTGACAGATCTCAAAATGTTGTTGTCAATGAGGACTCATCACCAAACAAATTCTAAGCAGGTTCAAGACTCAGCCTTGTTTTAACCTATGCTTTTTATCAGTCATCTGGAAGATAATATAAAATGTCTACGGATAAAGGGCATGGATGACCTGTTTTAGTGGTGGAAGGTGGTGGATGAGGCAGCTGTTCCAGGGGATGGTGACAGCCAGGGAAGTGGGGCTCTTTTGGGATGTGTTCCTGCAGCCAGTGCTCTGTGGTACCTGGAGGGGGGAGGAGTGTGGGTCATCCCTTACAAGCAAGACTGGCCACATGGAGTGGAGCTCCTGAACAAGTGCTGGAGGTCAGTGAGGCAAGTGGTTCAGTGCAAACAGCTCTCCTGGCACTCTGACAACCAGGGGGAAGGGCTGCCTGGAAATGAGCACACAGGGAAGGCAGTAAGTAAGATCGGGGAGGTTAATTTGCCTCTGTATAAAGCACTGAGACTAAAGTGGATAAGATAACATATCCAGGCCTGGGGCTCACATTTTAATATTCAAAAGGTGGTTAAAGTGAGGGCAGGAAAGAGCCACAGAAATGAATTAAGGAGTAGAGAAAATGCCTTAAAGCTAGATACTGAAATTGTTCGATCTGTTTCATGCACCCAAAGGGGGAAGGAGGGGAAAATTGAAAGGTGAGTTAAGCTCAGCATATAAGTAATTTCATCAGAGGAAAATAGTGAGTGGGACAGGGCTTTTTAATGCAGTAGAGAATAGCATAAACACAAACCACTACTGGCTAGAACCTGAAACCAGACAAATTCAAATTAGCTGCAAGATGCACGTGTTTAACAAAGAGCTGATTAACCACTGGAACAAATGACCAAAGGGAGGGGCAGCTTGTCCTTCTCTTGATATCTTCAGATCATGACTACACACCTTTCTGGAAGAGGTGCTTTAGGCAAGCACAAATCACTGAGCACTGCTAAAGGGTAGCGATGTAAAAGCAAATGGTCTGCACCCTGTGGGTCAGATGACACAGTCTAATGATTCCCCCTCACCTAAACCCTCCCAGTATCTGGTACTAGACCACTCTGCATATAGAAATGCCTTGTCATCTGCACAACACCCTATGTCACTGCACCCCTGTTGTTTAGTGAACTTATCTAGGAAACCCATGCCAGAGCTTGCTGTAGAATAAGTCCCAATTCCCACCTGAATGTCTTGGTTTCAGACACTATCTTCCCTGCAAGAACCACAAGATTGTATCTAGGTCATGCAAACTTTCCCCCAGACACAGCCTGTGGGTATAACAACAATGTGGCAGATACAGCATCAGATCATGCATTAGTATATGCACTTGTAAAGGTTATGCCTCCAAGGCATCGGCTTGGGCTGGGAAAGAAAGGTTTGCTCCTCTCCCAACATGGGCAGCAGTAGACTGATAGGCTGACCCTAAGGGTTGTGATCTGTCCCTCATCCTGCATCATTAGGTAGTTTGTCCTGTACAGCATTATACAAGGCGATCAACAACAAAAAGGGAAGAAAACATGCTGTATTTTCATGTCCACAGCAGGACTGGGGGGGTTAAGTGGGGAGAAGGGGCTTTACGTTAAAGTTCCCCTTGAGTTACTCACACGTGCATGCAGTCTGCATTACTGCTGAATCACTTTTTTTTATAAACCAGAACATTATACAGGTGAAAATATAGCACTGCCATCATCTATAACGGGTCAAGGCCTCACCAACACATGCAAAGAAGGGGCAAGTTGTTCATGTAGCCATGAAGAATGTTTTACCTCCTGTATCCTGTTCAGTTAAATGGAACCCAGAATGGGTACCAAAGTTAAAAATATCTATATAGTTTATATAACAACTTCTATATATTTTTATACATAAATTCAACCTGTCTCTACCCTTCAAATACCTTGGGCTGATGCTCCTCAGCAAATGACTCAAGCTCTGACAAGTTCAGCAATTCATCTCTGCTATCCCAAAGAGAAAACCCTCCAAGCCAAGTAGGCAGGGGTCCTTCAGTTTTGGGTCCTGTCCCCCCCAACCCAGATGTGTTGGTTGGGCCAGTGACCATAGGCTTTCCTGATCCTCTCACTGGCGGGTGAGCGGTGTGTGGGGTGGCACATGTTCACATCTGTACATTGGCTCTGTCCCTGAGGAGCCTTCAGTCTAGATGCCATTGTCTGCATTTGTGATGAGTAAGCTGCAAGTCCCCAGCCTGGTCTGCCAGGTCCACAGGCATTATGTTAGTCATGTCACACACTTCAGGAGAGATGATGGGATATTCAAACACGTCTGTGTCCAAAAGACAGGTATTCTGGTGCTTGTTACACATGAAACCCAAAATATGTATGGGATACATGCGGGATACAGTCTGCACAGTTTAGGGCACCTCGTTTAGCTGAAAGTCAATGATACCAATGTTTCCCAGCCACTCAGGCTCTTCCAAAGATTGACATGATTGCACCACACAAGCTGCATGTGCTAATTATACTCTCTTGCTAGCAACTTCACTGAAGGGTCATCAACACACAGTGCCAGTGCTTACCTAGCATATTGCCATGGAATAGATCCCATTACATGAGGGTAGCATGGAATAGTTTTGGGTCTGACACAAATCAGAAGTCTCCAAGTTCTGCCTGGTGGTGAATTGGGAAGACATCAAAAGGATGACCTGAAATGGAGATGAAAAAGAAAACTGCTGCTGGTTCATAGCAGGGTCTGGATTTCCACAGGACCTTCTGCCTGCTGCCCAGATGCCCTGTGTCCACAACCAGGGCACCTGGTGAGGCAGGATGTTCTGCTCCACAGGGAAATTTTCCTTCAGTGCGGTCAGGCAGTATCTGGGCCCTTCATCCCACCTGTGCTTGTGCCAAGGGCCAGAGCACAGCACAGAACTAATCCAAGGCTGGTTTCTGGGACAGATTGTTCAGCCAGCCCCTAGTGCTTAATGCATGATCTCACCCAATGGCCTAGTTTTTCCAGTGATAGTGCTTTTCAGGAGCTTTGCAAATCCTTTCATAGTATCTAAGGGGTATCAAGATGTGAATCCATCCCCCTGTGGCAAACCCAAGGGCCACAAAAACATCTTAGGCATGAGTCAGTAGCAGTAGCTAATCTGACCTGCCTTGCAGCTTTGACAGAATAACACAGACAGTTCAGAACTTGAGCTCATTAGTCAAAATCTGACTTCCTAGGCTGGACAAACATCAACCTCATTTGACACAACCACTCTTGGGGGGACACACGCAGCAAAAGTGCTACAGGCCCACGGGCTGCACATGAAAGGGGAGAGCCAAGGACCGTGCCTGGAATCTCACAGGCTGCTGCCCCGACGGAGGGAGGACGGGCGTGTGGCATTTTCCACTGGCATGCAAACAGCTGAGCCTATCTGATGTCTGGCACACAAGTGTTTGGCCTCTTATTTACCAGCTCGCAAACTGATAAAGATGCAGAGGGGGTTGCTCACAGCTTTCCCACAAAAGGGAAGAGGGAGAAAGAGAACAACGCAGGGTGGGGGAATAACCCAAAAAAAGGGAACAGGAGCGGGAGTGAGAGTTGTTGGTGCCCGCAAGCACTTGCTGGAATAATAGCAATAATCACTGTCATCCGTAAGAGACTCTTGCGCCAGGTTCTGCCTCTCCCCCTCCCTCTCTCCCCTCGCCTTGCTGTCTGAGTCACTGGATCTGAGTCACACTCCTGTTCTATTCCTGTACCCTTCCCTTCAGCTGGGGATGTAGATTTGTTTTGGCTGGAACGATCTGGGCGCAGGAGGGACCATCTGCTGCTAGTTCTTGCTTGCTTTGCTCTTGTTTCTTTCCCAGAGAAGGGAAGTGAGCGCTGCCATTGCAATAATTCACAGAGAGCATTCTGGGAATGTGCACCCCTTACTGTACAGCCAAGGACTGCCATTTGTCATCTGAAGGCTCATTATCTGTGGCTGACCCTGAGCAGTTGCCTCCACGTGCTTAAGCAAGCAGCTCTGACAAAATCACTTCCCTGAGTATCAGATCTTCCCAAAGAGGGTGTTTTTCCTCCAGTCAAGCCCCAAACAGTTTTCTTGGGCAGCAGCAGCAGCAGAGTGATGGGATCCAGGGTGGTTAGTACAAGCCTCCACATTGCTGTGATGAAGGAGAGGCACACGAAACAACCTGACAGCGTGCAGAGACTTGCTGTTAGCATGAGTGGTGAATGTTATGACGGAAGGAGTGCTCCCTTCTGGTTTTCCCGTCAGTAGCAGCAGTCACAGTCAGTGTGTGTGCTCTGTCTTTTGCTGCAACACTAGTAATTGGCAGTGGTGAGGAAATGCAAATGACTTAATGTCTAATCCACCACAACCAGTGTCTTGCCTGATTCCTGCATCCACATCCAGAATAGGAAAGTCGGCAGAGCAAAGGTGCATGAGAGAAGAATCCATTGAAGAGCTGAACAAATGGTAGACTGGAGGATGGGGCTGACTGAGGAAGAGCAGCAAAGGTCTGGGAGACAGCAAAGTCAGACTGCAGTCATGCCAGGGTTTTCAGGAGTGCTCAGACTATTTTTCTGTGTCTGGGGCATCTCTCTGGAGGGATCTTTGAAGGGTTTAGTAGTCAGAGACCTGATGTTCAATGCTCGCTAAAGTAAAGGTTACTCCTGTGAGCTCTGCCCAACCATCCCAAAAATGGAGGCCCTACAATGAAGACTTGCCTTTGGAAAGCTTAACCCCGAGAATGTGCAGCTCAGCCAAGTATTTGCAAGACATGTTTATGGGTGAAACAACAGAAAATGTTGCTTCATGACTGAAAGAGAACATAGCTGTCCATTCAACAAGGAAGCATGAATCCTGGCCCCTCTGGAAAACCAAATCAACCTCATGCTTTTCATTTATAGCCCACGAAGGCTTGTTAACTCATGAAGCCCTGGAGCACTCTGTAGGTGAGTGGTTCTGCAAGCCCTGAAGACACATCTGCCTCCAGTGATACCTTTCTCAGTCTCATTCCTCACTGTCCCTCCTGAAAAATTTAGACTGGGTTTCCCAGAATTCCTGAGTTTTAAAATGCTTTAAGTGGCTCATTCCAGAGTGGAGAGTATGCAGATGTCTGCAGATCAGGGAGCCCTCAGCAGCAGACTGACTGATGATAGCCAGCCATGCTAATGTCATCCCCCCTGAGGATCAGGGTTGTTAGGCAAATTGATTCTCTGAAGAGTGATCTTAGCTCTAATTTCAGCACAGTGGCAGCTCTTTTTGAGGTAAGGATGGTCCAAAAGCAGGCTGGTGAACAGGGCTCAGAAGGGCTGGATGTCAACACATGCAAAACCACCACCTCCACCGGTACATGGGTCACATCAGCACCTAAGGCACTTGTAACATTAATGTCTTTAATGGAGAGGGAAATCAAATTACCAAAAGGAGCTGACTAAAAATGTTTGGGCCAAATTCTCTGTGTGTGAAGAATGGCTGCATCATTCTTAATGGAGCTACGACAACGTGATTTACCCTCCCCACAAGTGATGGCTAGACACTCACATCACACTTCCACCCAAGCTAACTCTAATTTGCTCTGGGTCTGAGTCATCTGCCCAGCCGGAGACAATATGCTTCATCTCCGAGTGGCTGAGATGGCCACCCATTTGTTAAGGTTTGCCTCGCAGGTGTGCTCCAGCCTAGACCCCTGGCTCTGAAGGCTGCCAGCGCAAGTCACCAAAGGACGGTCCCTGCTTCAAAACCCTTGCAGTGCATGCAAATGACACCGCAGGTGCTTCCTGACTTCTCTAGGGGCTGGACACAAGTTACAGCAAAGAGGTCTGTAGCCTGGCAGGATAAATTCATAGGAGAGAGAGGTTTATCACACAGCCCTTTCTGGAGGGCTGGTTTATTCTTTTCAGTGCTTTTATTTAATCCCAGATTATGCCAACCCATCCAATCTCTAAAGAAGCTCCTGTCCTTCTTCACCACTGCCTGCTGCTCCCATCCCTGCTTCAAGCATGCCCCTGTCCAAGCAAAGAGACCCTGACCCCATGGGGCCTCTGGGACTGACTATCAAGCCTCAAGCCCCTCAAGCTCAGACAGTCCCTCCAAGCTGGGGTTTAACCCAGCTAAATTTCCTGGTTTCCATAGCCTTTTCTGAGGGAATTCTCTGAAAGGAATTATTCAGGGCATAGTTCCTGGCCCCTTGCTTTGGCTGTGTCATTTGACATGGTCACCCATTGCAGCTGTGTTCACTCCAAGAGATGTGGAGGGGGAGTTTGACCTATGCCAGTTAAAAAAGCATATTAATTGCTGGTCTGGTTGTGAGCCTACTCTTTGTGCAGAAGATGTTTCCCGTCTGCTCTCCACTATGCATTATTTAACAGCAAGGACACCCAACTGCTTCCACAGATACAAGAGAATACAAAGATCAGCCTGGCATCTTTGGTGACATTGTATTTCCCCTTAATGTTCCTTTCTTGCTTTTTGCATCCCCATTTTCTGTCCACTGGATTTTACCCTTTCCACATCTCTGAAACATGAGGCTGATTACAATCAGCCCAAGGCAAAGCGTGAGCAGAGACAGTTGAGCCTTGCAGTCTGCATTTCCGATCCCAAGCACTCTAGGGATGACGTCCTCCACATTTCTTCTTTTCCCAGGCAAGCTTTGGGACACCCTGGAATTGCAGTACATGCCAGTCACTGAGATTTACAGCTCAGCAAGTTTAACCTTAGAATCTTTGAATAATGTGCACACGCCTTGCTAAAACTGGTGCATTCAGTGAAGGCTTGACACACTATCTTATGCAGCTGTATTAAAAAAAAAAAAAATGCCACTTCAACAATAATAACCCAGGCATACTTTATAACTCTAACCACATGTCATAGCCCAGTGCTGTCCCTTAACTGTAAACCCTCCCATCTGCAGATCTGCTGTGTCTTCAGAGTTTGGTTTGTTTCCCACTAAGATTGTTCCAACAGCAAAGGTAAGATAGAAGGCTAACACATGGATTGGAGACCCAGAGAGGCACAGGCACATAGCAACAGCCAGTCTGCCATGCGTTTGCTTCAGAATTTGCCAGATGAGACACATGTGTTGACTAGAAAATGATTATTGTTACTGCTGGCCCTAACTGATCAAGTGTAAAGTACACAGCCTGCTTTCCCCTTCAGCAAGTTCTGAAAGCCTCACTGGAGAAGGCTCATCTTGGCAAAGGACAGTGCATTGCACTAGGCCTTTGCCTGCCTATAGACAGGCCCAACATTTATGACCCCCAACTCATGGGACTAAGGGGATCCTATGAGAAAACGTCACATTTGCTGCTGCTGCTGTACCCAGCCCAGAGTCCAGAGTCATGAGACCTTTGCAAAATGTGTGTGAATCATCCAGTTTTCACAAGCATTTGTCACATCGAGAGTGAAAACATGCAGGATCAGACTAAAAGCAAACATGAAGATCTGTACCCCACACAGAACTTTTACAACCAGGACTAAGGTTATGTATATATTCTGTGAATCTTGCCAAAAGCTGGTGAGCAAAATGAGTTTAAGACTCTGTGAATCCCAGAGAGAGGCTCAGACTTGGGGACATAGGACACAGCCCAGAGGCAGCTCTAGCTTCTGCCATGCCAAACTCCTCATCCAAAGCAAAGAAGCATTTTTCCTGAGGTTTGCCATCTGATGCACATTAAAAGGAGAAATTCAATAGCTGTGTTCCCCTGGACTTGCACAGGATACTCAGGATTTCATGCTGCAGCACCCGTAATTTCATCCACCCAAAGAACAGCCCACAAAGTGGCTGGAATTTATTAAAACAAGATTAAACAATAAGAAGAAGTTTTTAGAACAGCCGGGATGAAGATGAACACACTTTGAAATGTCAGACAGCGTGAGTTGTATCCATAGTCCTGAAACAGCAGGAAGAGTGAGACACAGTGATAACAACCTGATGCAATTCACCTCTAAGGCAGGACTGATGCTTGGGCATCGGTGAAATCAGACCCTTTGTTTCTAAGCGATGACAGCTCCAAAGTTTTAATGTTTGTAGAGAGATGTTTTCAGCAAATATGATACACAGTGATTAAAATAATGAGCTGGAACAAGCTGAAGTTATAATTGCTCCTTTTCCTCCCCTCCCCCGAGTCGGTCTGAGTGCTTCGTTAACTACCTTGATGAACCAATCAAGAGTTGGCTAAATCAGGGAAGGAACAAACAAACCCTGGGAGACATCCCTACAAGAAAAGGCATAATCTGGACACTGAGCTTTGAAGGCAAGCTGTATAATGAGAGCTGACTATATCTCAAAATCCATGTTAGCTTGAATGAACTTATGTAATAAACATTTATCACAGAACATATGTCACTGAGCACCTGCCAGACTTTAGGAGTGGAGCCAACACAGCTTGAATCGTATATGTATTAAAAAAAAAAAGGAACTTGGCGGCAGGAGGCTGGCAGACGCTTTTACTAGAAAAATCAGAAGTGATTTTGAGAGGAGCAGAAATTTCCTGAAACCTCTCTTACTCTGTGTGGGAATATCTCACTTGGAAATAACAAGAGGCCGAGTATCCTGTGTGGGGTGGAGGGAGTGGGATGAGCTTCCCTGCTCAGTCCCTCGGGAGCATGTCCCCACATCCCTGTCACCCCTGGGCTCCCTGCACATGTCACTGTCACTGGTTGGGGTGAGCAATGGGGACCCACGCCATGCCGAGCGTGGTTCAGGGGGCTGGTGCCTGTCTCTGCCTAAGCAAAGAGGCAGCACTGGACAGTGCAGGGCAGCTGTGGGAAGAATAGCAGGCGTGGGGCTTAACAGGCCTGGAAGGTGAATTTGTGGTTGTGCAGAGGGCACAGGCTGGGGAGGAAGAAAGCCACTGAAATCAGCGGGGATGTTAACACCAAAATCAAAGAGAACAAGTTGGTTGTGGGATGAATGGAGGCTGAGTGGGAAGCAGGTTCAGGTTCAGAGCAGCAGCATTCAAGAGAAATCATGGCACCAGAAAGACAGGGCAGGGAAGTGCAAGGCTTCAGCAGGGCAGCATGATTCTGGCCTGGGACCTTTTTCCTGGGCCCGGCCTCCCAGGGAAGTGGGGGCAAAGGAGCAAGGAGCCTGGGACAGGAGAAGTTTCTATCTGATATGATAATGAGGACTGGTGCAAGCAGGGAAAGGCTTTGTCAGGTGTAAATTACTAAACTTTGGACACAGGCTGGGTGTGAGAAACTAGAGAGAGCTGTGAAGCAAAGGTGACAGAGGCAAGTGAGAGGAGAGGACGGGAATTGCCTTGCTATGCCACCAACGGGTACATCTGCACCACACTGTGCTTTGTCCAGAACTATCCTGTGTGCACTCTCCTAGGGACCCACAGCAGGGCATCTCTGACAGCACAGTCCCTGCTGGATGTGACAGACTTTGTTTCTCTGCAGCACTATTAAGTCAGGCCATGCAGGAGATGAGTGGGACTGTTCTGCTCCCAGGCTGTGTGTCAGCAGCGCTGGAGCAAGCTCAGGTATCTCTGATGGGCAGCACTTGTGCACTGAAGCCAGACCCTGAATTTCCTGTCTGTTTTATCACACTTGCAAACTGATGGCCAAACCCAGCCCTGGGGAGCAGGCTCTCCGGGAAGCAGAGCAAGATTTGCCTTTGCAGAAGATATTCTCTTTTTTTTTTTTTTGTTTTGGGCTCCTCCTGGCAAATGGCTTCAGGCCTGATGAACTCTGCAAGAGCTACCACAGCTTGAGGACAGGGAGCAGGGGTAACTAGCATACACAGCGGGGGAGAAGGCTGCCCCAGAAGATGGTGAGAAGAGAGATTCCCAGAAAGATGACACTTTTTTTAAAATCGTCTAGGGTTGAAGAGGAGAGAAATGAGGTATTTGCTGGTTAGACTGTCCAAACTACACCTGAGTAAATCCAAACCCCCTTTCCCTCCTGCTGTCTAACTTCAGTGCTTATACAACTGCCATTATCATTGTGTCTAAGCACTGTGGGATGCTTCTGTGCTTTTATCATTGCTTTTTGCTCCTGCAGGTGTCCTTGCTTTTCCCTGCAGCTATAAATGAGAAACTAAGCCTCGGGAAAGATAAACAGCTGATCCCTGGTTGACCCTTTGGACTGCTGACCCTTACTGAAGTGACTGGGGACTTGCCACCTGACTATTAACTAATCAGCTGCTCTACATTTGGGCTAAAGCCAAGGGCTAGCAGCCAGCCCAGCATGTGCCCAGGAAGATTTTGCCTGACCCCAATAATTTCAGTGGTCCTACACTGGGTATCAGGCACACTAAGTGCAAGTGGGAAGACTGGAAGGAAGCAAGAGAAGGGAGAGAGAAGAAAGATGGGGCACTGAACTCAGCAAGCATGTGAGGAAGGGTGTGCAAGGGCGGTAGTGATGCCGTCCTTCTGCAGGGAGCTGCTGGCTATTCAGAGGAGCCTAAGGCTGAACAGGCTGACTCAGATACTCAATGTATGCATGCCACTTGTTCCTCTCCCCTGATGCCTGATCCCAGCTGCTCTGTGGGAAGGCAAGAGCCCCTCTGGAGAGAAAAACCTTACTAACCACCTGATGGTACAATATTAACAATAAACGATTCCTTGTTATTGTAACTCTCTCTCTGCTGTGATGAATCCACAAGCTTTCATGAACATCTATCCAAGCTGGCTCTGCCACAGGTGTGCAGCATTCACCTGGGCCACTGTTTGCTTGCTGACCTTCAGCAAGCAAGGACTACAAATTTGTGACCTGGAGTCACACCACTTGGGTTTTTTCACTTGCTTTTTTTCCCCATCTCTGTGGAAATACAAATGATGATTTGTCCGTGGGTCAGATTCTCTCCTATATCTTATTGCAGGATTTGCTTCAATAAAACCCTGTTAAAGGAGAGCTCCACTCACTGTGATTGTTCATGGTTATGCAGTTTTTCCATGATTGCTGAAATAGGCTAAGATTACAATGGATATGGCATTAGTACCTGCTTAGATTCAGAATATTTTGTATTTAAAAATTAATTTTCATAAAAAAGACTTGTTGAAGATTTGTGGAGGGAAATGACACTTTGAACAATATAGAAATGATCGTACAAAAAGGAATGTTTTTATGAAAAAAGTTCAAGAAACATCCTTCTCTTTCTCCTTCTCAGCTACCAAACATTGTTGTTCCCCCAGCTCCCCTGTTTTTAGATGAAGAATGTCTGTTCTGATTAGGCAAAACTAAACAGAAGTTAAGCTTCCCAGGTGAGAGCTGGGTTTCCTCAGCAGGGAGCTGATGTTGTCACTGAACAGCCCCTTCCAACAGCACCTGGCTTGTTTTACCATTTCTGGAATTGGGTGATTAAAGGGCAAACCCTTCCTTTCCATGGTGTCACACCATGTGGAAGATGTTTTACTCATCTGCCTAACCATAACCTACATCATGATAATTAATGAGTCAACACTTCTTTCTCCGCGTGACAGGGACTGGCTGGTGGTGGCTGGAAACAGGTAAAGAGCTCAACTAGGCAGAAGGGTGATGGCACCCACATAGATATCTCCGGTTCCCGAGGCTGACTCTGCACTCCCACCACCCCGAGGAGTCTCCACTGGGGGCGGCCAGATCTTGCAGTGTGGTGGGGACACAGCTTGTCTGCCGGCTGTGACAAAAACACACGACCCGTCAGCCCGTCGGGGAAAGAAAGAGGCATGAAAGTGAGAGGAAGTGGAAAAGATCAAGGCGAGAGCTCAAGACGACAAGCTCACCACCGGAAAACAATAAGAATAAATACGCTCAGAAATAGCATAACTGACATGCAAAGGAGATCAAAACAGGCCCTCAAAATACCTCTTTGAGGGGGGAGGCAGGACGGGGTGTCTATGGTGGACACCATGGTGCAGCCAAGGGACATGCTGCGGGTGGCAGGCAAGCATTGGCTGTCCCCTGGCTGCCTCTGCATACTGCCTGGCTCCCCAGGTTCTGACCTACAGGTCTCTGGAGGCTTTGGTCTCTTGGGAGGTGAGAAGCACTTCATGACTTCCCTTGAGCATCAGAGTGCATGAGACACTGCCAGAATCTCTTAGCCAAGGATGATGTAGAGACTCTGCGAGGGGTGCAGGTGCTATTCCAGTTTGGCCCAGCCATGTTTGCCCAACCATTCCTCTGGTGTGAAGAAAAGCACTTGAGTCCTGTTCCACTTGCCCTGGCATAAATTCAGAGCACGTTCAGTTTAAATCAGCAGAGGGACTGGGCAGAAGGGAAAGGAGAATCCAATTCTCCAGGGTTTGTTTTTCTGGAAAGGATGACTGCTCTCAATTTGCCTTCATGAGAGTGCTAAGGTCTTAAGCTACTGAAGCATTTAAACATGCTCTGACCTTTAAGCAAAGATAAGGCTCCTGAAGTCAGCATTGTTTTGCAGTAGGTTGCTCCTGTGCTTAGAGCTGAGCACACACTTAAACACTTACTTGTGCTGTGTTCTAGGCATGTGTTTCAGACTGCTGTGAGCACGACACTGGGGAGCAGAACTAAGTCCTACATGTCCATCCCAGCCCTGCTTCTGCCCAGCAGCATGACAAATAGCATACAACCAGCTGTGCTGTCTGTCTCTGAGGGAAGTTTGGTCCCCTGAAGCACCAAGCACTGCTTAGACATCACAGCTGGGGCACTATCCCACAACAAGTCCAGAATAATATGTCTTTCACACAATAAAAAACAAAAGCAGGGAAATCACACCAAGTGTGGTTAGTTCTCCAGAGGAGTCCTTTGGGCTAATCTGCCCAAACTTGCAAGACCTGGTTGCAGGCTTACTGCTGTTCTGGCACCTTTCCAGCACCCTGTGAATCAGGGAACACTGTAACTGCCACTCAAGGACAGCAAACTGTTTAAACCATAATACCATATTCCCATCTGGCGCACTGAAATGCATGGATGCCCGTGGACGTGTTATCCTTCATTCCCTCTATAACAGAGCATGTGATATAGAGTTTTCTCCAAGGAGAAGCAGGGTGAGTGAACACAGTCAGGGAATGTCATTGTGTATCTTGAAAGTGTAAAGGGTAGGGCTAAATACTAAGGATTAATTATTATAGCTGCTTAATGATGCTAGGGGGTTTTAATATTATTATTGCTGTACAATATTTGAGCCAGGGCCATGGCAACAGGAAAAACCACCTGCCCGGGACATGCCAAATGAAGGTTTATGTATTGATTACAAAAGTCTCAGGGATAAAATGACAGGGATCATGGGTCCTGGCTGGGCTGGGCTCCACCTTGCCTGGCAGCAGGGACCTCCATCCTCTGGGTCCAGACATTCTTGATCGTAGATGGGGTACATGCAAAGCAGGCTGCTCTACTTGAAACAACTAGCCAGAAATGGCCAGTCTACATCCCTGGTCCTGCAAAGGCACTGGTTCCATCAGGACTTTGATACACCAAAACACTGTCTGTGTGCTTAAATTTTGCTTCCCTAGGTGATGAAATGAGAGTAGAGAGAGCAGGACACTGCCTACTTTTGCTTCTTGAATACCAACTCATGCTGAAGTAAAGTAGATGTAACATGTGCCTATGTGTGAGAGGGCAATGTATTTTTTTTTTTATTTGCATTCATGGCTTCACAAAGCAAGGGAGAATTTTGCCCATGTGTTGAACAAAACTTAGTAAAGGTTTAATTAATTGCCTCAATCTAGATTTAGATGTTCTCACTTTTGGTGTGGAAGCTTGAAGCTGTTAGTCATTAATACTCATCTCAGGTAACCTCCACCACCCTCAGCCCCTCACCTGACACATGCACACACTTGAGAAAGATTGCTGATATCCTCTCTGAAAACTAATGAAATCACAGTGTGATATTTTGATTTCAAGTGCATCAAGGTAATGCAAAATAATAATGAGATTGGGAGGCTCTGATACCACCGCCACAATGCAGCTTTTCTTGTCTCTAGATCTGAAAGCACCTTGTGAAGGAGATCTGAATCATTCCTCCTCTGTTCAAGTCAGAGAAACTGAGGCATGGAGCATCAAAGAGTTGCAACCTGCAGGTCTGGGATAAAGTCCATGCTTGAAGCCAGCTGTCCCAGCCCCAGGTTAATGTAACAGTCACTGACCACACTTCTCCCTAGAAGAGAGTGATGGGATCTGCCATGAACAAGAGATGTCTATGTATGTGTGTGTGTTTGTGTGTTTGTCTATGGACACACAGGTTTTACAGAGCAAAGGATACCAGACACAACAACAAACAAAAAGGAAATCAATTCTATGGTCAGCTGGGAAAGCAGGTCCTGCTTTAGCTGGTTGGAGTTTAAAGGGCAGCAGTGGACACAGGAAAATGCTTTTTAAGGGCTGGAACAGTAACCAGATTTTTTTCCTGAGATTATTTCACAATATTTGTGGTTCTTGTTTGCTGCACAGGAGATTAGGCAGAAAGACCTGATCCCCTCTTTGTCCTTTTTAGCAGAGGAGCATGCTCCAGACATTCAGAGAGCCCGTGGTCAGGGCTGCTGCAGTAATTCACAAACTACTGATCTTCAGCAGAAGAGAAAAAGGAATAGATATGACTCTATGTTTTAAAAGAGTCTCATGGAAAGTGGAGGGATCATTAGCAAATCTTCTCTATGTGGTGCTGACAGTTTACTGCTAAAGAACAGAAGGCAAAGGTCTCTTAAGGTTATTAATAAAAGCAGCAAACATTTCCTCTGCTTACTAGTCTGAGTATGTCCAATTTTTCTTATGGGAAGAGTGCCATGCCCTGATGAGGGTTATTACAGGGATCACCTATACATGCAGAGATCCTGTTGTGTCAGGAAAAAGTTTGTCCGCTCCCCAGAGATGCTCTGGTCTTGTCAAAAAACTCTTTTCCCCTTCTTCCCCTTTCTGTTCAAGGCTGGCTATGCAGAACTGCTGGAGTACACCCAGCAGTGCTGGACCCTGCCCCAAAGGAGTTTGCTTCCGCTGGTGCTGGCAGTCGGGGTGCACTATACACCCCAGGAAGAAGGAGAGCCTGAGGGACATGCACAGATGAAGTACCATGCTGCGGTTACAGTTGCTGGGTGTCCATGGGCTAGAAGCCTCTCCGGATATCACAACAACTCTCTCAAGATGACTGTGCTGGTAAGAAGTGTGATATCAAGAGCTGTGAGTCTTTGCCCCTGGAAAGTTGTGGGCATTAAGGGTCTGGGTTTGCTTCAGGGAGCTCCTCTCCTCCTCCCTCAGAAGCACTATGACTTAATGTGAACAGAGTCAGCTTTTCATATAGTTTGCCAACAGGGAAACTGAGGCACGGAGAAATGTGACTCACCCCATACCTAGCTACCAGTCAGAAACTGGTCTAAGGGACAGAAGCCAGAAAAGTCCTTGCAAGAAAACACAGTTTTCCCTAAGCCAGGTAAGCAGTTTTCTTCAGGCACCCAAGCCAGGAGCAACCCCAGTAGCTTGCAAAAGTCCTCCCAAGCCCACAACCCCACCCCAAGCCTCTCCCAGATGGCGTGGCTGTGCAATCGCCCTATGTAAGAGAAGAGGGTGGGATGGTCCAGAGACTGCTCGCAGCCCGCAGAGCAGGGCAAGGCATGCCTGCGTCTGGCCTTGGGCACCCAAGACATCACTTGCTCTCTACAGTGTCTCTGCAAGCAAACCAGTGGTGACTTCACAGGAACAGCCCTGCAGCCGAGCAGGGACCTGCTTTCCTCACATCCTTATGCCTTGTCATGTGTTTTAAGGTCACTTGACATCCGGCACTGAGGCCAGAGGTGTTTGGGCATCTTGGGTCTTATCTGCAAGTCTTTGTCTCTTCTTGGCTTTGGTGCCAGCCCAAATCTCTACTGATGCCAAAACCAAAACCAGCACAAAAGCTCAATTGTTGCTGATCACCTGGGGAGACCAGGTCTTGGGCCTTTCCCTTATCAGTTCTTCTGCTAGATTGATATCTGCATTTGAACAAGAGCAAGGCACTCAAAGACACATCCAAATGCAAACAGGATCCTTGCCAATAACAGAGAATCCATCATGGCCTTACATGGCTGTGCCAGTGGTTAATTAAGCCTCCCGATAGAAACGCACCTTAGGCCTAATCTGCATTTGCCTGGCTTCAGAATGAAGCTGTTGGATCTTGTTTTATCTAAGCAGGGCAGGCTTGGTGTTATTCAACTCCAGTACCACACCACCTCCCAGGCAGGACTTTCCTGGGCCTGGGTTACCCTGAGTATCTCTTTTCCCTCCCCAGAAATATTGCATGGGTGGAAGGTAAAAGGCTTCAGACTTTCATTTGACATTTTGGATGCCAAGCAGCTCATTCAAAGCTGTGTGGGCAGGGTAAGGGGGCTCACATGTTTCCCCAGGGTTAGGCTGACTGTGTATGTCCTGCAAATACACTACACATGCTCAGTCTGTTCCCCACACCTTGGACATGACAGAATCCCCCTCCAGCTTCTGCAGAGGTCAGGACAGAGCTGAGGATGCACTTACTGGTTTTCATTCCAGGAGTTGTTTTTCTCTTTTCCTTCTCTGTACCCTCCTGAACCACCTTCTCCTTGAGGGATGGGAAGGAGTAACCACCCTGGCACCTGCTGCCTGTCACCTCCTGTCAGAAGGATCACAGCTGCTTGGCTCACCCTCACTGCCAACTCCAGCTCCCACTCTCCTGCATCCCCCTCCTAACACCGTGCTCCTCCTGAGAGTATCCCCTACCTCTTGCTCTCCCTGCTTCTGCCTGACTTCTCCCCTTGAAACACAGCCCTTCACCTTCCCCGACAGCCTGTGTCCTTGGGGGATGCAGACTGCTCGGCAGCACACATGCCCTGATGAATTGATTCAATTTGACTTCCTCCCGCGTATTTATTCAAGTTTCCTAGAAAGCCTTTTTGACTGGAGGCTTCCTGAACGAAGTGGGTTGTGTGTAGATGCCCGTGTCCATGTGGGGTTGTGGGGCAGGGGGAAGATGAATCACCAGCCCCCGCCATTACCCCCAGTGCTGCCATGTGCAGTGCCAGCTCTGTGCATCCATGCAGCGAAGGCTGGAGGGATCTCGGCATTTGTGGAATGAGCATCTGGGAATGTGCATCTGATCCTCAGACCACGTGAACAGAGGGCTAAAAATAATAACCAACTGCTGCTCCATTCCTCAGCAGCATCTGGGGGAGTTTCTGTAGGGAGAAGCAGCCATCAACCTCTAACACCACCCAGCAGCATCACTCTGCTTTGCAGCCTGGGTTTGTACATACAGGAGTCAAAGGCTGCAAGCTGAATTTTTTTTTTTTTTTTTTTTTTAAATAGTTTCTTTAGGGGAGGGCTATGTTGTGAATTATCTCCTACATTGAGCATCTGCTGCTGACCTGGCCTATTAAAAGATGCCCTGGTTTTGCACTTGAGACTTCACTTGCCCTTTACAGAGGAGCTTTTACAGAAGGAAAGCTGTGAAGATTGTCTCTGTGAATATGGGTGGAGACCGTGTTATGAGAGCAATCAATGCCTTCCCCTGCTGCAGAGTCGAGCAGAGTCCAGCTGTAGCAGATCTGCAGGATTGCTGGTGGGAATCCTCACTGCCTTGCCAATGCATTTTTACACATCTTTCAATCATTTGCTTCACCTGCGCCACGCTGTCAGCAGTGGCACTGACCAACTTGGGGGCAACAGAGTCAAAGAAGAGTCACCTGTGGTGACATCTTTGTTTAAACATGCTTGTTCTGTAGGGTTTCTTTTCCTCTCTCCTAATCCAAACATAGCTTTATCCAGAGATTTCTTTCAGTGAAAAAATACCATTTTCAGCTAAGGAACAGCAGCAGTGTAGGGATCAGGTGCTGCACATCTAGGGGAGAAAAGCTCAGCAGAGTCCAACCCAGCACATACCTGAATTCACTTTGGTCCTCTGCAGGGACTGGGCAGCTCTGGAAAAGCAGAGTATGGTTACACCTCCCTGTGTCTGGTTTCTTCTTCTGTAAAGTCAAGTTCACGTCCCTCCTGTATTTCTTGGCAGAAGGTGGGGGAATCCTGCTGTAGGGTTGCAGGCAGCAGCACAGCCTGGTTGTAGTCCTTGGTGGAAGCTGACTCAGCCCCAGAAAGGGGTTTCATCTTCTCCTTTTTCATGCCCCAATTGGATCCTCTACCCCAGGTGACACTGGAATGACCAAGGACTGAGTGGTGAGTGGTTTCTCTCATGACCTACAGATCAGAGAAATGGGAAAGTCATAGGAGCTGCTGAACAAGGGGAGAAAGGTTTCTGCTAGCACCAGGAGGAAGGTGTTGGGGAGCACAGCATTCCCGCAACAGCTTTCTTGCAGGTTCCCTAGCTCCCCAAATCTAGTGCTGTAACATTTCAGGCTTTCAGAGAGGGTAACACTGCCAGGGCTGGACAATTTGTGGCTTGTGGGCTGCCTGTAGTTCACAGGACATTTAAAGCTGTTTCTTGTGCCAGGTGAGCAGCAGTGGCTGGCAGGTAGGCTACTGCA
The DNA here is from genome assembly GCA_033439905.1 of Ceryle rudis. Classification (NCBI taxonomy): domain Eukaryota; kingdom Metazoa; phylum Chordata; class Aves; order Coraciiformes; family Cerylidae; genus Ceryle; species Ceryle rudis. The sequence goes on from JAAGNO010014829.1 coordinate 85,022, forward strand.
TAACCCCCATCCCTGGCTGGGAGATGAAGGGGGTGAACCCACCAAAAATAATTTTTCTGGGTCAGGCAGCCACTGAACTGCTGTCCCTCCTGCTCCACTGGAGAGTCAGGGGAGTGCTGGGAGCATTAACTTCTTCCCACATCACAGACATACATGGTTTGGTATCTTTGAGATGACACCATTGCCATGCAAGAGAGCTTGAAGAAGCCTTCGCTGTGGCCTGGTTTCTACCAAGCACAAGGTCAAAGCAAGACTTGCTGCACGGAGCAAGTGTGCATGGTAATGGGAGAGAAGTGGTGCATTGCAAAAGGGAGATAGGAACACCAGGCTGTCACGTGTGCCTTTCCCAGCAAGTAGAGAAAGGCCTGTCTGGATTGAAGCTGCAACCACCACCAGGATGTGCCAAGACCATCCTCAAAATCCTTGTGTGAAATTTGGTCTCCTGGGAAGCCAGCCCAGAATATAGGATATATAATGCTCTGCCTGACTGGCAGCCCTGACAGGTAATGAGCAACTTGAGTCACACTTAAGCAAGGTGTCCCCAGGCTGCGACAGACTCCCAGCTTGGGTGGGTCAAAGTGCAATTGCCAGGTTCTGTGCCCCAGATTTTGAGGCAGGCCTGGATCCATCACTGGCAGAAGGCTGTGTGGGGAAGATGATAGTGAGCAGCCTGCTGGAGAAGACCTGGCTTGGCAGGGAGATCAAGGCCCTGGGAGTGGGAAAGAAAAGTAGAGGAACCAGGAATGAGAATTGGGCTGGGGTGGGGTGTGGGAAGCGGAGCTGAAAAGAAATATCTGAGAGTCTTTCTGTAGGAGGATGAGAGTTGGATTCCCCTGGAGCTGGCAGGCCCATTGAGCCCTGATCCAGATGCTTCCCAGCAGGCCATGGAGGCTCTACAGCATCCCCACCCCTGAGCTTCACTCTCAGCAGTACCCAGAGGAGCTGGGGAATGACAGCAACAGCTCTACAAGCTTTGACCCCTCCCAGCTGCTATGAAACCCTCTGGGGAAGAAGTTCCATCTCTGCCATTTGCTACATACAACCCTAGATCCGGTTCTTGGATGGTAGTCCCTTCCTTTGTATGGGGCACCAGGGAGGGACAGTGTGGACAAGCACAGGCAGTACCTGGGGCAGCGTGGAAGCACTAGGAATGGGAGTGGAAGGGGCTGCTGAGCATAGCTCTGAGAAGTGTGGTAGACCTTGACAAGCTTAATTGCCTCGCCTGGCTGGAGGTAAGAGGGGTGAGCTCAGGATGTGAAGCTAACGCTTGCATTTCTGCTGCATGTGATCAAAAAATGGTATATTCCTTTTTTCTCCACTACTTTCTTCCTTATCCTTCCAGCCACTGAAAATACTCTTTTATTTGTAAATCTCTCTGAGTTGGGAAATCTGCGTCCAAATTTCAGGTTGGAAGGCCTACACCCTTTCGTGCTTTCTGAGAGGCGGGCTCCCTTCGCATGCTATCTTCTCTCCCATCAGTTGTGAATCATGAACCATCAACAGCACGACAAGCAGAGGGAGAGTGAGATGTAATTACAGTCCCCAGGGAGTGCTGCAGCCACCTCTCTGTGCTAAGCCTTTTGAGGGTTTCATTAAAAAATCCCTAATTTCCTACGGAAGAAACAGAAGGAAAAATTCCAGATTCACAGTTCCCAACCTGTGGTCAAGCCACAGAAGATTTGCTGTTGCTTCCTAGCTCCAGACTCAAGAACCTGTTTGGCCAGGAACTGATGCTCACAGCTGAGCCTCTGGAGGTGCTTCATGAGACTCACCCAAAATATGACCCCTGCCAGCAGCACCACACTGCTGCATGCTCCTGAGTCCAGTTTCTCCAACCCCTCCTGCCATGTACACCAGGAACAGCTAGGCAGAAGTGAATGGAGTTAACACCTCTATGCAACATGAATCATGTCCAGTGAGTCTTGAGCTGATCCTTGCAAGGAGCTCCTGAGGCTCATTGCATGTAAACTATTTATGGGTTGGTTTTATTGCCTGTAAGAGGATGTAGAAATCGGACAGCACCCTTGTGGTTTTCTCTGTCATATTATGATCAAGGTTGCTATTTTGCTGCCCAAATATTTAAGTGTGAGGCAGAAATCTTTACAAGGGCTACCACATTCCTTAGGTTATCTATATTGGTCCAGCCTGGGCCTGTAAATTCTAGAGGGACTACCAAAGTAAACAGTACATTTGCCTGCACATATGTTGCTGTAGAGGAACTCCTATTTCCTGTAGCACAAAGGTCAGTAGGTCAGGGACCTACTTGCAAATCAATAGAAAATTACCTTTCAAGTGACACCTGCATTAACCTTTGATTCTTGTTGGTCGGGATGAGGTTAAGTCCACCAATCCCTATAGGGAGAGTCCTCCATTGTGCCTATGATTTATTTACATTATCTGTTTTCCCTGCTTGATCTTTGGAATTGCTGGCACAGTTCACACGTGCCGTGCAGGGACATTTCCCTGCGCATTGGTTGGGGGTGGCAGGAGATACACAAACAGCACTGTGCTTTTTGCTGACAGGTGTCAGAAACAATAAGGAAAATTTATATATTTGGAAATGAAAAAACCCCCCCAAATAAAACAAACAACAGGAAGCAATTACAAAGACCCTCTGTCAACATAAACCTTTTCTATATAAAAGATGTGTCTTTAGCTCAATCATTAATGACACCCATAGATCATTAAAAGTGAATGGGTTGTAAAAATCAAATTCACTTGCCATTAGAGCTGAGCTGGAAAGAAAACTGCTGGATCCTACAGTCTCCAGACTATTGTGAATCACTCCTTATTTTCATCAGGGGCTGGTTCACACTTTCTTTCAGCTTGCATTAGGAAATCAGACTGATCATTTCATACTGTGTGTTTCTTTTGCTGTCCATCCCTTGCACTGCCGCAAGCCAGTGTTGATCCACCAGGAGCAACGAGTTTAGCAGAGCATCCCCTGCTCTCCCCAGCTCCTGTTCTCCCACATCAGTGCTCGCACATTGCCAGCTCCATGTCACAGCTCACCTTCATCTCCTTAGCCAGGACTTCACTTGGCAAATGGATCATGGACCTGCCCAAGACCCAGAAAAGGGTCTCAGACCCTATGCTGAATGCTTTCTCCATAAGCAAATTAATATGGGAATTTGGCTGTGACCCCTTTCCTCTTCCATAGAGTCTCTGAAATATCTCTTTTCTGGGTGTTATTCAGTTTGAATTGTCACACAGGGACTCATGAACACAAGTTTCTTTCCATCACTTCAGGTGTTGTTCCTTAGTGTATGAGGCAACTACATCTTTTGTTTATTTCTAATTCCTCCTTCGCACCCCAGAGAAATGCTGCTTGGTTGCTTTGCCGCTGGTGAAAATCCTTCTGCAAAGTGCTGCTCTCTGGAGCAGGTAAGGGATAGGGTGATAAGTGGAAAATAGGTGATGTGTCTTAAATGGCATCTGAAAGGACTGAATTCCCAGTCAGCCCAAGAAATCCCACCAGAGTGTGCAAAATGCCCAGTGGGCTTTAGATAACACTGAGCAGCCCTCAGCTGGCAGGAGGGCACTACGTCCTCAAGCCTCCCATATTGGCTGGACAAAAGTCCACTGGCACAGGCCACCACCCTGCCCCTGTCACCCATCTTTGGTCCATGGGGACACCCCAAGTGCAAGGGAGCCACACAGTTCTCTGAAGCTGGGATTCCCTTTGCTCAGGGCACGTGCAGTTTTGGCCACTGGCTTCTGATTGTCACCTGGGACCAGTGAATGCTTCTGGAAAGCAATTAACAGCCAGAATTAAAATGGGCAGACCATAAGCTTGGCACATTGCAGTTGGCAAATGCTCCCTACCCCTCTGGCTTACTTCAAGCCCCAAACCCAGCTGATTGTATCCTGTTAACAGGCTTTAGTTCTGGATGCCATTGAGTCTGCCAAGCACAAATCATAGGATGTTTTAATTGGCGTAGAGAACAGTCAAAAAGACCTTTGACCAAGCCCTGCAGACCAGTCTAAGAAGAGGAAGGACCATGCTGCTGTTCAGTCACTTCCCTTGAGTTATCCTTGTTAGAGGGAATAGACTCGAGGTCCTAATCCACTTGCCAGCTGTCCCCTCTGCCCAGCCACTTTGTACACGGTAGAAATGTACCACCCAAAACTGCCCAGGCACAGTAGCACTGAATGATTTGCTGAGGCTTCCCTGAAGCAAATGTGGCAGTGTCATCTCTCACAGTTTCACCTGGGAGGTTGGAGACATCTGTCTGAGGGTCCAGCACAGGAATGGGAGGTAAAGACATTCCCTTTCTACAACTGCCTTGGGAACTGATATCAAGAAGCAGCTGGGGAAGGGCTTGCAATGTAATGTTCTCCTCACCCAGTCACATTCAAGTGATTTCACTTTCCAAGGGACTTCCTGGGAATCTGAGGTCAGGAGCTGTCCCATAGTCTTCACTCATAGCTACTCAAAGCAGCAGCATCTTCACGTCTTTCTCTTCGGCTTATCTGGGTCCTGCAAGCCGAGCTTTGCCATGGTGGGATGTCACTCTCATAGATTTTTTTACAGGAGCCTCCTTTCCAGAGCACACAAAATGACCAAGCCACCACCTCTTTATTCAACTTTTGGGACACCTTCTCTCATCAACTGCAAGCTGAATCACAGAACAGGGCTGGATGAAGCCTATGCTCTGTCCCAGTGGGCAGGAGGATGTTTGTTTCCCAAGAAGACTGCTGATCTGCAGCTCTGCTGGTAAAAACTCGAGCACTGGGACTGCTTTGCCACCTGGGAGCCTTGGCAGGCAGCAAATGTTTCCTGTTTTCCTCTCTCCTTTCAGTGTCTGCTCTGAGCTTCTTGGTGTCCTTGCTGTGCAACGTTACACAGCACCTGTACTCTGCTTCAGAAAGGGCTGCATTCACACTGGGGGCAGATGATGCCCCTCTAATCTGCCTGTCACATGCTATTCAGTCGGTAGGAGAACATCAAAGGAGGGACAGATTTCATTAAGGCAGCAATAATTACAGTGCTGCCACAGATTCCCAAGGAGCTGCAATTGCTGGGGACTAGCTTGGCCACATAGTCCTGTGAGGGTTGGGGCATTTGGCCACTGAGGGTTTTGTCAGGCCTTGCAGGTCCCATTTGGGCTGGAAACAGGGCCAAGAAGAGATCATCATAGACTATATGATGGCAGATCCGAAATCTACTCTTGGTCCTCCTCCCATAACACAGCCCTGCCCGGGCATCCTCATTGTGGGCAGAATGGGTGGTATGGGGGCAGATGGGGCCACGTGGGGCAGGGGAGGATGGCAATGTGGGAGCCCAGCTTGCAGCATCCCAACAGTGCTGACTGAAAGCACGACGTCTCGCCCGCTGTCGCGCACCAGCATGGTGGGACCATGCGGGTTGGCTCGCTGCCAAGGGGGCTGCTGAGGGGGAGGGTGAGGGGGGGCTCGACTGGGACCTCGGTTTCACTTCCTGCCCTGTGTGGGGAGAGATCATTAAAAATATCTGACTAAGGCAGACTTCTTTGTTCTCGGTATTACTAAGCCCTCCCCACTCCCTGGCCCCCCTGCGATGACAGCGGTGTGGGCAGAGCTATTTCACTTTCCCCTGGTTTGCAGACTCACAGCTGGGAAGGCAGGTGTACGGCACTGCCGGACTGCGCACCTCCCGGCCTCTCCCAGCCTCTCCCAGCCTTGTTAGTGCACGATCCTTTCTACAACAAACCTGGGAACTTTTCCCCAGCATCTCAGTGGGTCACAACATCTTAATCTTCAGACAATTCTAAGGACATGAAGCCAGGGTAATGTAGATGATACTGAGGGACATCAGGTGGGGATCAGGTCCCAGGGATGCTTAGAGCAAGAGAAAATTTGGGATACTGCTTGCCAGGTACAGCAGAGCTGGACTGCACAGCTGTCTCCTATGTGGTGTCACAGAGAGGGAGACCTTGATGATCTCAGTCTTGGCCACCATCAAGTTCATCATAAGTTGATTTCCTCTTGGATTAATACAATTACCATAAAAGATATGAGCATTTTAATATCTTCCTCCACAATTACAATATTGGTTTTAGTGGCCATGTTGACTAATGCACACGGCACTTAGAAAACATGCCTTTTCTTGCCAGAGTAACTTGCAGACTAGCGCACATACAGACGTTGCAGCTTAGAGGAACAGTGGTTTGTAATTTAATGTATCCCCTTTCACATGCATCAAGCACTGTGGTGCAATTAGATGTTCTTTTGCAAAGGCAGTAATTAATGCTTCTGCAGTAACCTGGGAGTTGGGAGTGAGACAAGGCATGTGAGGTGAGCTAAAGCTGGGTTGCGTTGAGTTGAATGGCTATCAGAATCTCATCTCTGAAACAACAGTCAAAAGAGAGACACAGCAGGTCATCTGGAAAGACTGTTTCTTCTTGTTTTTCCACTCTTGCCTTACTAAACTTTTTTTATTGATTTCACTGCAGATAAAGAAACGATCACTACACCTACATGGTCTGTTGTGGGGACCCATGTTTCATTCCATATTTTCAAATTCCAGACTCACTTTGACTCTTGGACTAGATCAGCTTTCCTTGTGTGTATTCTGCCCAGTTCCAGTGACATTTTTCCTGCTGTACTGATGATCACTATGGGATCCCATCAGAGGTTGAATCAGATTTCAAAATGGGTGAGATTAACCTGGGGCAAAGTATCCACACACCTCCTGAACTCTAGACCCCATCAGTTTGGTTTCTAAGATCTGTGTTTTCACCCTGTTGGTGCAAGCAGGTGGCAAACTGGCAGGTGATAATCTGCTGATATTAATACTGTGTTGCAGGTAAGTGGAAGCTGCCATATATTTCCACAGGGAACTTGACTGGCATTGAGTAAGGCTGTCAGGTTCTGATTCTGAAAGCTTAGGTAAGATGGCATTCAACCAGGAGGCTTGCTAAGCTCAGTGAGACCTTTGCTGTGCTTGGGTTATATAAATCTTGTGTGTGTAGCTATTCATGGAGAAAAATCCAGCAGCAGAGGTGAAGGGTGGATAGAGGTGCCCATCCACGTGATCTTCCCCACAGTACTGACCAGGGCTGATGAGACATATTGTCTCCCTGGAGCAGGCTGTGCCTGTCAGGGAGTCCTGGCCACCCAGCCACTGCACTCCTTTTACATGCAGCTAGTGAGTCCAGGAGCAGGGCTGGCACCCCTTGGCAAGGTCACCATGAAGGTGGCACCTAGAGCATTCATGGTAACAGAAGAAGCTGAAAATAAGCCCAGAGATGCTGGCCAAAGCCCACTGTGGGGAAAGAGAAGGTTTTCAGTGAATCCATCTTCCTTTTTCCTCACAGGAGGGACATGGTAGATAGCAGCAGCAGTCAAAACATTAACAGGGCAAATTATTTCCTGCACAAGTGGGCCCCTAAATTTAAAGCCTTGGGGACAACTTGTTTGGTGGTGCTGCTAAGCAGGAGCTTGTACAGACAAAACCCTTCAGAGTGAACATGCTGCAGTGATCCCCTGGAAATTAAACCCTGAGAGGAATGTGCCCTTGGAGGCTGGGGGAGGACACCTTATGCATGGAGAAGCAACCCCATCCCCTCATGCACAGGCTACTCCTTCAAAGCAGAAGAAACTGGTCAGAACACGGGAACCATTTTTGTACAAAGTAGCCAGGAATTGGAGTTAAGTGGCTATTTTCAAATTTTTATTTAAAAGAGTTGAGGGGTTTGCATATGATTTCACAAAATATGGGAGAGGCCTGCCTTAATAACACAGGATCTTAGGAAATGTGAGGCTACATGCACCCCAGGGTGTTGCAGGTGTGAGGAGTGTTTAGGATGCTTCAGAGAGGAAGTAGGGAGAGAAAAGCTTTTGGGATGAAGTGGTTTTCATTCAGCTAAACAAAGCTCCTCACTCAGGGCTAGAATAAACCAGCCAAGACCTCTCCTTTTTACCATCATCAAATTAGAGAGGTCTTCTGCTGGCTGTTCATCATGCAGGAGGCTGTGAGTTGCTGTTATTCTCTTGTCAAGGTCTGAAACACTGGGAGACCCCATCCTCTGAAGCAATGCCCTGTGCTGGGCAATGCATCTCCTCTGGGTGCTGGTGAAGAACACACATAACCCATCCTTTCCCAGTTCACCCTGAGAAGGAACTGCCTCAGCCAGGTGGGATCCTGGCCTGCAGACCCCAGCCCCAGGGCCAAGACCCACCTTCCAAGCTACCCAAGGCACCTGCAATCTGCTGTGGACAGAAGCTGAGTGTGGCTGCTGTTGGGTGAGCCCTGAGTAGCAGTGTGGAGGTGGGTGGTCCATTCAGGAGATGCTGAATGGTGCCCCTCACCTCCTCCAGCCTTTCCAGTGTGGTGGGGGGTGGGAAAAATGGGGTGAGTGTGAGTGTGTGTACAGTTGTTCCTATGCATGTGTGGTTTTGTGCGTCTGTGCATGGGTGTAGGATAAAGCACGGAAATCAAGGCAGAGAACGTGTTGTGTGTGTGTGAGGATAGAGGCTGGGAAAGTAAAAATGACTGAGTTGCAAAACAGAACTCCTTTACCTGTTTTTCTCATAAAGCAGCATGAGGATGTTTCTGCTAAAGCAGCCTCCTTTCACAGCAGCTGCATTACGACATGCCTTCTTTTTAACAAATCCATCTGCCTGCCTTATAATAAGCAGGGCTTTCCACCATTGTATATGTGTGAGGTCTGACCTTTTCATAGGAAAAAACATTCATAACCAAAAACTATAAATAGAAACCTTCAGACTGGAGCAGATAAAGATGGAGGTTATGTGACTTTAAAACAAAACAAAACAAAACAAAAAAACCCCACCAACCTAATGTGGGAGGGAACAAGCTCTTTTAAAAAGTCATAAACTTCTGTTGTTGCCTTAAACTTTCTTAATATTTACTGAAACATTTAAGGCAAGATTTAAAACAGTCAGGCTTACAAGACATCTGTATCTAAGTAGGTATTTTTACAAAGGAAAGGAAAAAATATTAGAAATATGTTTAATTTAGGAAAAAGGGTATTTCCCCCAACTATGAAACAAAAAGTTTATACAAGGTTTGTATTTCTAGAGTAGGTTAAGTTATAAATTTTGTTCATGTTCTGGTTCTGCAAGCTTTCATATATAATGTAACTTTGCTCATGAGTATAGATGCTTAGCCTTCAAAGGGACTACTCATGTGAGAAAAGCTGATCATTCATTGTTTCCACTTCAAACCATATTTGGTCCTGTATTTTAAGCCCCAGCTGCTGAAGGCAGGTGATTACATGAGAATCTCTGCTTTCTTTAGAAAAAAAAAAAAAAGGTAGAAAAGTGTCTAATTGTGGTTGAAGAGAAAGCTTTAAAACATGTCCTCCCCAGAGCTTCAGAACCAGAAGGCAAATAATATGAAACCAATCTTCCGTCTAAATCTGCTAATAGTACACATTTCTTGATTTGGAGCAATATTTGTTAAGTGTACAACAAAAGAGTTCAAGAAAGGGGAGTAGGAAATGATCAGTGCAGTTGTGGCTTATCTGAGCCACGTCAGCAAATCACTGTTGCCACATGCAAAGACCCTTGGTGGATGCTGGCTCAGAAATGCTTTAAAGAGTTTCGCTTAGCAAACAGTCAGGTAAGTCAAATTGAATCAAGAGGCGGCTTTGGTTAAGCATGCATTTAGCTCATCTGCTGTATCCCATGCCTCAGATCCTAGGATATGTGTATCTTCTCTGATATTTAAGACAGCGCAGAAAATAAATCAACTTGCTTGGTGCTGTCAGCACGGAAATAAGGTGTTGGCTGGAGCCGCTGAAGGGTGCAGTGGTAATACAATTCTTAGAGTCTCTGTGTTGCTTTTTGATATACTTCAGCAGCGTAAGAAACAATTACATTGATCCATAGCTCATCTGGCATCGCAGGCTGAGCATCTTTTATGACTATAGTGTAGCTTCTCAGGTGTTGGCTTCGGCTTCCTTAGAGAGGAGAATGCTCAGTGCCAGGCTTCATTCTCCTAAGAGGCAATATCTCACCATCACTGCTCCTCGGCGTAGCACAGGGACAGCCTTCCCTTGAACTGAGTGCCTCCAGTACTGTGACACCGCTCACGTGAGTTCTTCACGTGAGCGTTTGTCCAGCAGCCACAACAAGGAACTTTGTCTCTTTTCTGTTGCAAGGCATTTTAGGTTGAGTTCATGTCACCACTTCCCCGATACCTATAAATATTTTTTTCATATATAGAAAATGAGAAGCTACTTAATGATCGTAGAAATGAGAATGGGATGGTGATTCCTGCAGAGCTGTCTGCTTGTGCCACCACAGCTCTGTGCGCACAAGCACATGGGCATACCCGCTGCACATAGAGTTTGAATTGTAGCTCCATTTCTCCCAAATGATGATGGCCTGTTAACCAAAAGCCTCCCGGGCAGGAATGTTTGAAATGTTTTTCAGAAGCTGCAATTGTTGCAGAGATATCAAGACCCAGAAGTCACGCAAGTGAAACACAAAACCTTGGGGCAGCCAGGAAATATGTCATGAATTCTGTGTGGGTGGTTTGAAGAGAGGGGAATCCCACCATCCACGTGCAGAGAAGCAGGACATGGATTTTGCCCAGTGCTTGGTGCATGGCTGCTCACCATCACTTGAAGTGGATGCAAAGAAGAAAGAGAGGCTGCCCTTGGGAGAACTTGAATTCTGCAATAGATCCCTGTTTTAAGAACAGAAATGTATTCCTTCCTGCAGAGCTGCACCTCAAGGTCATTAAGGTGAAAACTGGCCCTGTGGAAGCTGATGGCTAAGTCCCTGTGGACTTTGATCTGGTCTGAATTCCACCCCTTGGGTTTGACTGTGGTCCAGTGGCTGCCTAAGTCTGAGGCTGGCCTTCTGCCCTCCACTGAGTTTCCTCTTACACTGGTGGAACAGGGCCCAGGATGTATGTCACCAATAAAACAAATAGAATTAAATGGTGCAAGGGTGTTTGAGTCGTGATTTTCATCAGCGTTTCCTTTTCAGTGAGCTCAAAGTCTAGTTTGAATGCAGCCTACTATTTCAGTCTGCAAGAAAAGGCTACATAGAAAATAGGTTTTGAATCAGATGCTTTACATAAACCAAGGGTTGTACTAAAAACTGATCCATTCTTCTCTTTTTCACTCCTACAGTAGCAACTCTGTAGGGAGGCATTAGAAGTTTCAGTACTTTCATCTTGTCTCAGAACATTTAAGGTGGCCAAAGCAGGTTATGATAATAATAATAATAATAGAAACATTGAAATCATTAATCACGACTGATTTATTGGAGGAATTTTGCCAGATGTGTGTGTGATAAGTCATCCAGAAATAGGTCACAATTTTCTGAAATATATCTGAGGTGCAGGATTATTTGCCAAGTAATTTATACCAAACAAAATCCTCTCACTGTTAGTAGACAACTCTTTTAATTTGAGTTGTTTTGACTGAGTAGCACCACGGTTCACATGGTGAATATCTGTTTCTTGATTGGGAACTGGAGCAGGCACCTAACTTGAACCATGTGCCAGGTATCTCCTGGCTGAAGCCAGCCATAAATACATGTTCAGGCTGAGGGAATACAGAGAGGATGATTTTGGTGGCCAGCCCATGCGCCAGTTATACAGAGGCCTTTCAACAGCAATGGTATCAATGCTGTCCTAAGCCTGGAGATGATGCAGTAGGGAATAACGGCATCATTTTAACTGCTGATCCTGAGATACTGATGACCTGGGGACACTGTCCTTTAACAGCCACGTAGGTGGTGAAACTATAAGGGCTGTGGGAAGACAAAACAGAGCCCTTCTCCAGTTGGGAGAAAGTGAACTTTGGTCTCCCTTTGCTTTGCACTTAGTCTTGTTTGGTCCTAGCTGATGTACCTGGCTTTTTACATCCCTTCTCTGCATACAGCCCCCTGGGGAAGGCTTTTGCAAGCCCCCTGCAAAGCCAGGCAGAGAGGAGACCAAAGCCCATGGTGTCTTCCATGCCATCAGCTTTCTATCCACATGACTGGAGTTTAAATCTGGCTGAAGGCACCTGGAAAAAAACTCCTGGACCTCCTGGTAAACTGGGCTGCAAAGGGGTCAGCCCTCATCCCACACGCCCCATTATCGGGGAGAGTTTGGACTCCTTGTACAGGCACAGGAAGTCACCTGAGCTCAGTGCCAAGCATGCAGCCACTTACAGACAGTGGAGAACTTGTAGATGGACTTTGGATTGTCCAAAAGATTGGATCTTCCTGTACAGAGAGACAGAAACCCTAGCTTTTTATTCAAATGGAGGGGATCTCCAGCATGGAGTGGCCAAAGATAACTTCAACAGCTAGCATTCAGCCCTCCCCTGCAAGGAAGAGATAAGCAAATTTGTGTCTGTCTCAGATACTGTGATTTATTCAGAGCCCAGATAGATTCAGTGCTTTTAGAGAAAAGAGTCAAGATTCCTTATTCTAAGGGGTTTGCAATTTAAATCAGGGAGACAAAAAATCTATCCCAAAACTGAAACAAGTATCAGAGGGGACATCCTTGTGAACAGAAAAGGAAGATCCATCAGAACTGCTCTTTTTAAGAGTTTTGCAGGTGTGTGAGCAAGTGAGCTTTTAGAGTGGATGAGATCAACCTGCACTCAATGGCAACAACTCGGTTTTGCCTGAGCTGCTTAGGGCTTGAGTTGCTGGTGGGGATGAGAAGTTTCTTTTTAAGATGACCCTTCGAGGCAGTTGAAGGTAGACTCAAGCCCACAGATATCAGTTGGAAACCTTTCAAGGTGTGTGGCAAATAACATGAAATTGCAGCAAATAGAAGGTAAGAGAAGTTTGCCAAGGCCATCGCAAATGAGATTTTTCTCAAAGTTGAATCATCTGTCTCACTACTTTCTTTTGAACTCATCCCACAGTACAGAGCAAGGAGATGCTTGCTGATTTGGGCCTCAACATTTATTGTAAGTCTGTGTCTGTGTGTGGAAAAGCAGGAAATTTCCCTACTGTGCTTGAAATTGTAATGCTGTAGAGATGTTTATACATGTGGGGCTTATTCCTTTATGAGAAGGGGGATGAATTATCCTTGAATATCCACCCTAGGGATTGACACTGTCTGCCTATCACTCTAATGCTCACTTTATTGCTCTAACTGCAGTAGTTAAATTAAAAAACATTCTTGACCAGCACACAAGTGTGAAAAACAGTGTAGATCCAGGCTTTTCTGCTTTCTATGGTTCTGGCAGAACAAAGGCAAATTAAATAGGTTGTAAATTAATTTATGTGTGCATTAAGACCCTTTGCGCATCCTGAACAGTATAAAAGAGCTTTGGACTCACTCAGAATTAGCCTGAATAAATTCAGAAGACCATGGTTCTTCACACAGCACATAATAATTTCCAAAGCATCCTCCATAATGGGGAATGACTGAAACAGATTTCCTAGTGGATAATTTCCTGCTTGTTCCTAACACTTTCATCTCAGGAAACTGAATCCAAAACTCACGGTTGCCATCGATCTCAGTGGACTGTGGTTCAGCTCTGAAAGATTCTCTGCACCTCTACTCACCCCCTCTATTCTGCACTGGTGAGACCTCACCTGGAGTATTACATCCAGTTCTGGGCTCCCCAGTTCAAGAGAGACAGGGATCTGCTTGAGAGAGTCTAGTGGAGGGCTACAAGGATGATTAAGGGACTGGAACACATGCTTTATGAGGAAAGGCTGAGAGACCTGCGGCTCTTTAGTCTGGAGAAGAGAAGACTGAGAGGGGATTTGATAAATGTGTATAAATATCTGAGGGCTGAGTGTCAAGAGGAAAGGGACAGCCTCTTCTCACTCGTGCCCTGTGATAGGACAAGGGG
>JAAGNO010014831.1:0-41234 GCA_033439905.1 Ceryle rudis
GGCCGAGGGACCGGGGCGGGCCGGGCCAGGCCAGGGCCAGGGCGGGGCGGGCTGGGCCGTCCCGGCCCCGTGCGAGCCGGCGCCGGGCGCCCGTGTGCTTCAAGAACAGCGCACTTCCCCACCATCCCCCCATTACAACTATTTCCCCCCCGCACACCGCCCCGGAGAGGCTTTTCGGGACCGCGTAAATACCGGCCCGCGCCCCGCCCGCGGGCTCGGCTGGAGGCAGGGTCTCGGGGCTCACCTGCGGGTCCGGGGCTAGAGCCGAGCGGCTGCTCCCCGCCGAGGCACCGAGGGACGGTGGAGATGACGGCACCTGCGAACTGGGGAAGCGGGGTGTGTGTCAGCACATCCGGGAGAGCGTGAAATGGGGAACTCGGAAACCACCTCTTCTGCCTGTTTGTGTTTTGCATTTGAGGAAGCTTAAAGACTGTCATATATTCAGGAGATTTAAGACGATTCAAGACAGCAAGTAAACAGAAAACTACTGGAAAGACCAAGATTGGTGCTGTGACTAACAAGCGCCATCGCTACAACTCCTTGACTTTTATCAACAGCAATAACATCTTGATAAGGGTAGAAGCGGAAGCTCATGAAAAGAGGAAGCTAGGATTCACTTGCTCTGCTGCATCTGCATGGGTAAAACGCTCTGCAGCTACAGCTCATACTTGCTAGCCTGAAGGCTTGATAAATACCCCAGCAGGCCTACTTTTAGGTAACTTAAACCATTCATAAACATTTTGACATGTGCCTCACAGAGACACTGTACCTTAAATAACCCTGAAGAAGGCCATGGCAGACCAAGGGAGCAGGACCTTGCTCTGCCATGACGTGAGCTACCTGACCTTTTTCACACTTGCCTGCTCTGAGCCAAATTTAAAGTGGCTTTGGATAACGTGGAGAGAAAACAAGTGTGAATGTGGCCCTATTTATCCATGCACAGCTGAACGTAACCCAATCTCTAGTGACCCAAGCATTTAACCAACTTTATAAAATAATTTGCTGACCTCTAGGTAAGAATTTTTTTGTGGAAAATACCTCTCACTTGGGTTGAGATTCATCTTCTGGCTACTTGCATTGTGCTTGGTTGAACCCAAGTTTTACTCAATCATTAACTTTTGAATTGCAGTACGGTTATCTACTTATTTAACTTGGGGAGATTAAATGTACTTTTTCCTCAAAGTGATAAAAGCTAGAGTCTCTTATCTATGAGACTATCTCCTTTAGCAGCCTTGAGGAAGGCAAGAGCAGGGAACGAGAAAATGCTCTTGGCAAACTTCCAGTCAAAGTGATCTGTAGTTAGCAAAGGAGGATGTGTGTATGAAATAAATATCTCTGATTTATACAAAGTCCTTTTAGCTTTGGTCCAGCATCAAGAGCCTCATGAAAGCAAGATTCCTCCACAGGGAGCCCAGCAAGTCAAAGTCAAAAAGAATTTAACCCTCCTGGGAAATATTCCAAAGCTTCCTTCTTTAGGAAAGGTGTTCCTTCTTGGTTTAGGAGAGATGCTTTTGGCACTGGCTTCCCACCTATCTCTTCACCGTTCCCAGCTGTCCTCTTAGAAAAAGTTAACAAGCCCATAAAAAGTTAACTCTCTTTTGCCGAGTCCTTCTAACATTTTTTTACGCACTCCCTCGGGAGACATGTCGGCTGCATGAAGCCCGCCAGGGACCTTCCTATTCTAATAACTATCGTTAGTATATTTACTCATTGTCCTTAAATACTGAGCTTTGAAAGTGGCAAAAATATCATTCACACTTAGTAATCTTAACTATCATTATAGCCATCTTCTAAAATTATGTTTCATTAGATGTTACTTAACCAGAATTAAGAAATTCTTTTTCCCCAGTCACACCTACCTCTTTCCAAAGGAAAAAATCATTGAGATACAGTCTAATCACTCTGAGCTACGATGAACACACTTCAGTGAAGATCAGATTAATAACCACTAATCAAGAACCACATTTGGCATTCCACGTGGCTCTGTTGGCTACTGTAGCCCACCCACCCTCGCTTAAGCAGCGCGTGGTACACACAACCATAAAGGGAAACAGCAACTTCCTTGGGTGCTCTGCAGCCTCCCTTTCCAGTGAGACAAAGATCCTAACCTATTATTTTTAACAGTGCAGCTGCTTGGTAAATTTTTGTTGTTGTTCAGCGCTAGCCTAGGATAGGACAAAGGAATAAGAATAGGCCTTATGAAAAACAATCCAGCCTTATCAAGTAGTATAAAGCCATGGCTGCTGACTCTGCTGTAGGACACTCATCCCCTCACCGTGGCTGATGATGTAGAGCGCACTCTTTCCTGACATGTGCAAGCCTGTCTATTCAAATTCTTGTAAATGTAATACTATCTACATGTCCAACACAACAAAAGCCCTTCTTGTGGTATTTAAGCAGTTTATCTGATCTTTTCTGATTAACTGTGGATTTCTTTAAAGTTTCCTATACAAAAGAGACAGTCTGGTGGTTAGGCTGCAGCCTGGGTCTCAGGAGAGCATGGTGAACTCCCTTCTCCACCACTCATCTCCTTTACGGCTTTGAGAATCCACATGCACATGGAGTATATCAGTCCTGATCTAAGGACGAAGGTCATAAGACCTCCTAATCTTAGGGGGGCTTATGAGGGTGAAACCCTCCTACGAGGGTAAAACCCTGACAGTCTACTACATCCCATGAAATGCCATCATGGGTAACATAGGTATTTTCCTGAACTTGTTTTGAAGTTTGTTGTCATACTCATCTCTGTTGAGAATCAGTAGTTAAATACAAATTTTCCTATCCTCTTCCTTCAGTAATGCTTTTTGTTTAAAATGAGCATAGAGAACAATTACAGTAGTTCTTTTAAAGGACTTTTGCTTTATGGATTGAAGAAAAGAAAAGAGATCTAAGGAAAGGAAGATGAATTCTTTATGTGGGAGCATATCATTTTCCTGGAGCCTGGAATAGCTGGATTTTCTTACCACATGTGCAGGAAATAGACCTTCCTACCTGATCCTGAATGTATCAGATAATAGTCTGAACATATAATGGAACTATTCCAGTGTGAGACACCTTCTATCAACAGTTCTGTTCAAGTTTCTAAACAAATTAAGAGATTTATACATGCCTAGTGAGGAACAGTTCAAAACACTTTGATTCTGAATATTCAAACTATTCCACAAGATCCTCATTTCTTAATTAAAAAAAACCAGACAGAAATACCAACAAAACACACCTAGCTAAGTTTCTAGCCCTCTTCCCAGAGAGGACTACAAGTTCATTTGTTGGGGAAGTTTGGGGATGGGTCTTTCGCGACCCTACGTTCCTCACATTAGCAATTTCTCACACGCTGGCAGCTTCTGCTGCAGTATCAGCAGCAGGGCTCTCCCACACCAGTACAGAACTGCCAGGATTTGTATTTGCCCTGCATTGCCTCTCTTCTTCAAGAGAACAAACTACCCCAACAGCACACCTGGCCAGTAACATGTCCCCAGGTTGGTAACATTAGTCTCCCTTTATTCAATGCAAATATTCTGTTGTTTGGGTTGGACACACACACACACACACGGGGATTTTAGCTGGGGTGGTTTTTTTCCATGTGTGTGAATATTTTCTCTGATATTTTGACAAAACAGAGGTAGACCTTGGCTGATGCAGGTTCCTGACAAAAATCTAGGAAATTTCACTCATTTGATCACATGCCTTTGCTGAAACTAAAAAGGATTTTATTGATGGGTAATTTCTAATAATACACTAAATCTAGGCACAGGATGATCTCTCTCTCCCAGCATCATTCAATATTAACCGGTTCATTTCCTAAGACACTTTGATAACTGCACTCTCATATAGAGAGCACCCAACTAGACAGCACCTGCCTCTTCAAAATAGTCAGTTCGTGAATCAGAAATTCCCTCTTTGAAGGCAGAAGAAAGGAGCCTCACAGTCTCTAGGACAACTATCATTTTAGTAAGGCATAAAATTATAATCCCTTTTTTTATTCCTACAGCAGAGTCACATCTCAGTGTCATTTCACTTTGTGTGCAGGATAAAGTCAGCTTTGGTGATATTGTATTTGCAAATCATGGAAACATTTTTTTGAGTTCTTAGAATCAACAACCAGAATCTTAAGAAGTTTAAAATGTCTCTTGGGCCACATAAGAATTTTTTTTAAGGTGGATTTTACTTTTAAGATCTGACAGATGATCAAATAAGGTGGAGACATAATGAAAGATAGAATAGGTCATTATTATGAGGAGTTGCATTTGCTTCTTTTTCTGCCCTTGTTGTAGCCAGTCTTTTAGTCAGCTGGTTAAAAGCTTTAGTCTTCCATAGGGATATATCTGGATTTTTTTCTCTAAGAAATACGACAGAAAGTCTTCATTTTATTAATGCCAAGTCCTCAGTGCCCTAAGGGCTTTATTCCACAGATATTTCATATTTTCTTTTCTGACATTTGGGTTTATGTACTCAGATACAGTTTCGATTCAGCTTTGATTTGCAGAAATCGCTGCTCTAAGAAATACACGAGAGAATATCAAAAGAGTAAAGCTACTTCTCTTGAATTGTCAACATCTCTCTGACTTCAGAGGGAAAAGGATCAAGTAATTAAACATTGTTTTGCATGGATTCCAATAGGCTTTGCATCAGGCCTCATTTTCCTAGCTAGTACTTGCAGCTTTGCTGCTTTGGATTCTGCTGACAAACGACTCTCTGTAAAACTAACCGACCAAGCTCGACAAAGCTGATAAGGTTTCCTTCCTGCACTGCTGTGCTAACACCTTCCCTGAAAATGTACTCTTGAGTTTGGTCATACTTGATTTCAGATTAAGACTTTGCAGAGCAATGTGAAACTTAAATGTCAGCTAAAGCAATAAAGAAATTTAAGTTAAGGCACAGTCTTTCAAGCCAAGTGATTTCAGGCTGCGAACAGCTGGTAAATAGCTTTTGCTTTGTTAGGGTGCTAGAACATCTGCATAAGCTGGTAACTGTCAGCTGCCTAAAGGATGTCATGTTGCAAAACAGACAGCTGGGTTGCTTCGGGTTCTATCACAGAAGACAAATACAGTGATCTGTGATAGAGATGCTGGGGAAGATTTTTTGGGGAAAAAAAACCCCAAACAATAAAAACAACACAGAAGACGTGTGTATTTAGCACATACCTGCATGAAAATAATTCCTAGAATGTGACTGTTGGTGAATACAGGGAATCTTCTGTAAGTACATGCTTAATACAACTTAACCATTCTGTATGTGTCGTCAGCAAGAACCTGAGATTATTTCTTGTCTGTGGGAAACCTTCTGTCAGAGACAAAGATCACTTTCCAGATGCTTTGATGTTAGCATATTAAATCTTAGTAGAGACTTTATTTAATTAAACGTTATTTACGTTTTGTGGGTGTTACCCAACAAAGTCTTCCCTCAGTGTCATTAATGGAAGAATGACAGAGA
The DNA here is from genome assembly GCA_033439905.1 of Ceryle rudis. Classification (NCBI taxonomy): domain Eukaryota; kingdom Metazoa; phylum Chordata; class Aves; order Coraciiformes; family Cerylidae; genus Ceryle; species Ceryle rudis. The sequence continues at coordinate 5,431 of JAAGNO010014831.1, forward strand.
GTTTGAACCAGTGAGGACCATCATGATAAGTCTGAGTGTGGAGATAGTACCTGGTGATATTTTAGGGAAATGACTGTTTCTCAGACAGCTGAACACAGACACTTGCCTAGCTCAGAGATGAAACCACAACACTTCTAATTGCCATGCTTCCAGTTTCACAGATTCTCATTCTTCATTTTTAAGTGAAACACTTCTAGTTAGTCTGTGCTCTCGTAATTGTTTCTCTAACGAGTGTGATTCCATATGCACGAGCAAACCCATGTTAGAAGTATAATGCTAAATCTCTTTTTTTTCCAATATATTTTCGGGGAAGGAGGTGCTTTCTTTGGCAATTCCAGAGTTTACTTTGGGACATTCTGGTGACTGATCATTTATTGTGCTGCATTATGCTCTCTAATAAGAGAGGCGATGACCTCACTTTCTCATGCTTAGCCAGGAAGGAATGGCTAGGAAGTTGTAGTCTTTTTTTCTTTTTTTCTTTTTTTTTTTTTTTTTTAATATCTAACAGAAATGTTTCTAACTGGCTCTGTGGAGATGATAGAAAACAATCAGCAACTGCTGGGTATCACTTCTGTCTTTTATACATTAGTGTCTGTCTTGACAGCATAACTAAGTTATACGTATTCAAAACCCCTTTGTTTAAAAAATAAGGTTGCTAAGCAGCAAGAGTTGTACGTGCTTAATGCAATTCACAATCAACATTTATATAAAAACATGAAACGCAGCCACAATGCATTTGAAGACCATTACAGTGCAACTAAAGCACAAACTCTGTGGTCTGGGCAAAGAAGAAAGGTGAATTTCACTGTCATGTCATAATTAGGATTCTGGCTAATGTATAATTACAACTTCTCAGGTTCCTTTCTGTGTTCTGGATTCTGTAGGAAATGTCAGTTAACATCACTGACATTTTTACTCTCATATTTAGTCTTTCTTCAAGATAATGTTGATATGAATTTCCAAAGATACTGTCAATAAGAGTGGAATAACTAAGGACCTGTAGGTTTCAATGAAATTGTGCATATTATGGTTATATGTACTTAAAGTGTTGATGCAGATAAAAATTCTCTTTACCTGTAGGTTTGCTTTTCAGCCTGATTTATATGTGTTACAAATATTTCCATAGATAAGTATTTGTTCAAAACTATTCAGCTGTTGTCACAGTTCAGGAGGTAAGTGGTTGTGCTCAATGAAAGATGCATATTGGTGTTTTTCACTACTATGCTTCTTGGTAGGAAAGAAAATTTCATCCAGCCTCCTACCTTTCACTGGAGCCAGTCCTAAGCTCATTTAAGCCAACAACAAACTCTTCTTCTGACCTCATTTAACTGCAAAAATAAAAATAAAAGACCAAGATATCTGTTAAAAGCAAGGATTCCACAGTCCTCACCGGCAGCCAAATAGCAGCCCAGCTACTAAAATTAAAGATATTCATGGCATCGATAGGCTACCCACAGTACAGACATAAGAGAGACTTCTTCCTCAACCTGGTGTTATAAAGTTGTGAGCTATACGTCTTTAATCACTACCTTAACCTTAGGAAAATTATCCCGAAAAGACTGGACTTCTTTCCCAGTAAAAATTACAACAGTGCTACTGTTATCAATTACAAACTGCTACTTGGGAGTACGGTTTTGAAAGTTTAATTGCTTTTTAACTACTCACTGCATCTTCACATTTCTATTTTATATCCATCTATGGCAGCACTGAAGATTTCTCTTTCTTATCTGATCACAGGAAAAAAAGAAAAAGCAGCTTATTCCTGTTTCTACCCTTTCATCCCTGGTTTCTTAAATGGCACCTAAAGCCATTTACCTCTTTAACCTTATGTGATAATTAAGTTGTTCAAGCTTAGTCGACTTCAGTTTTCCCAGCTAAACTGGCCTCCTTCCAACATTGCCAGTTTTCCATAAGCCTATAGGAAAAGCTCTGCTTTACACAGAGCCTCTGCTCAGCACAGCCATGCAGACACAAACCACGTGCGGGCATTAGCGCTCCTGAAGCCCAGCTGCCAAATCCAGAGTGGCTCAGGAGGACACAACCCCCTTCAACGTTGCTTATGAGAGGGAAGACAAGTGCTATAGCCCACCTGGCAGAGCAGAAGTTTTACAGCAAGAATTTGACTTGTTGAGACCACACGTGGGATAAGGCCACAGTCGTTTTCCTCCCTGCTATAAGCTTTGGAGATTTCAAAGATGTTGGAGGTAACTCAGCCCCTACTGCTGCCTGCCCCCGAGATGGCAGGCTCTGCAGAACCACGTTTCTTGCCACCACTTGGCTTTTGGCTTAGGGCTTGATGGAGAGGTGCCACCTCACGAGTTGCCACCAGCTCCCAGGGTAATACTTGTTGAACAGCCTCCCTTCTGTTGATGGGGTTTTCTGAACTTGTATGATCTCACTGGATCACAGCACAAGCAATATTTTTCTTGACAACCTGTAAAATATTTTTATAAACTCCATAATTTAGTATTTAAACATGTTGTGTTAGCAACTTCAAACAAACAAGTGTAGCTTAGAGAGACCTTTTCAGAACTGCACCATCTGCCAATAGCTCAGTGCCAGCATATAAAAAAAAAAAAAGGTACTGTTTAATTAAAAAAAATTTCATGTGCATCTGCAAATTTGTCAACAGGGCAGTTGGCATCCCTCCACCCTTCCTGCTCCTGCATACCCACAGTTTGAAATATCAGATTTCAACCGGTGAAGGAGGAGCCTGAACAGACCAAGAGCAAAACCACTTTGAACTCTCTGGAATGGTAACAGCAGCACTTGGGGAGAAAACAAAACCTGGGTACAAGTGCTTTTCACAGCAGCTGAAATGAAGACATCTAACAACTGCCACATTCCCAGGGGGAATCCTGTTGAGCAGAAACTTAGTCCTTCAGCTTGTGGTATGATTGCTCCATGTTGTTCACAGAACTGGCATTTCTTTCAAGTGCCTTTCATAGGTTATTTAAAATTCATACATGAGATTGACCTGTGAAACTCAGCACAACTGAAAAGTCATCTTCTGCCATTCAAGCTTCCTGATTTGAAAGCACTTCTTTCTGCATGGGAAGTGCTTCCTTTAGCTATATTACATCCTTGCAATTTCTTAATAAGCAGCAATTATGGTACTCTTTCAAGATATGCATCTGGCATCACCCATTCACCAACGTACTGTTTAACAATGTATAAGCTAAAGACTAAAAGGTATTTTCAGCACCAAATAAAAGGCAATTTGCAATAACTTTCCAGGATTCAAATGGCTTATTTACGGTAGTGCAACACTTCCTGGTGAGCTAGAGAGTGCTTTCTGGCCTTTCACTATCACCCACACAGAAGATTATTTGTTGTCAGACAATAAACAGAAGTTTAGCTGTACATGGGTAATTCATATTAAGTTTCAATAAAATGAAGTCGCTAACAGACTATTTCAGAGAATGGGCGACTGTGAAACCTTACAGATGAAACTTCCTTATTAAAAAGTGTTCTACATTTCAAGCACACTTCCGTCTCTAATTAAGTGAATTACATGGCTGGTTTTCTTCATGAGCCCTGCCACTTCTCTTATTTACTACAGGCAGTGATAAAGTCAGATTTTATTTTTTTTTTTTTACTGTACAGTAGGAGGATTTTTAGCCACCACATACATTTCACTGTGTGCTCATGGAGAAAAAGCCTATATGTACTTTTTTATTTCACGAGATAGCCAGATTTTGGAAACTTGCCCACTCTTGCCTTCTGTTTTGCTTAAAACATTAGTCTACCAAACATCAACAAGCACCTTAAACTAATCTAATGTCTGCATGTCATTTATAAATGCGTAGGCGCGCTTGCTTGGAGGCAAAAGAACCCATAATACTGCGACCATTTATACTGTTATTTATATCCAGCTTTTTTAGTGAGGGTTTTCCTACAGCATTTGTTTTTTTCCTTCCATGTTTTAGTTTGGCCTGCCCTTGGTACTGTATGTACTATTGGTACTGTGTGTAGTACCGTTTTTTAGCAGCTCTGTAGGCTGGCCAAAGAAGGTCAGCTGAGAACAAGGGGTTGGAGCATCTCCCAGATCCTGGCCGGGCTGTATTGCTAGCACTTTTGTAGACAAATATGCAAAGTTTACTGTAGTCAGTGGACAGATTCCCACTGGCTTTGGTTAGCTTTGGATCCAGCTACAAATTAGGAAAGATTGATTTTAGTTCCATTACTTGTCCACAATACATTTTTTCCTGGGTTAACAACATAGCTCCTCTGTAAACAATGACAGACATGCTCTTTCCAATCAAATGATGCATCTGTCAGTAAGTTACATTGTAATATGACCAGGAAGGGATCCTAAAATTGCTGCTAACTGGAGAGTGGGGGGGGGGAAAAATGACGTCTTTTCTGGTTTTGTGGACAAAGTCATTGAGTTCCTATTGTGCACACCCTATTGTGCTTTGTATTCAGCATGTGGTAAAATACCCTTGTGAAATGGGGGAGTAGCTGTTATCCCAGCTTTCCGAAGTGAAGACAAATCACAGCCTTAGGAAAAGCTAGGGAAATGACAGGAAAACTTGTCTAAGGCTTCTCACTAATTTAACAATGGCAGAAATAATGTTAATGCAGGAATTCCTACCTTTTGTATCCCAATCCTTGCTCCATCTGTATTTAGGACATATACATTCTGTATCACAGAAAAAAACCACATAGGAAGTGCACAGTAAATCAGGATTTTGTCAGTTTAACAGCAGTAAGTTTAAAGAAATACATGTACTTGGACTCAAAAGTATAAGCCTTGAAAACAAAAGGCCAACTATCGAGGCAGTCTATTTTGAAGTTTAAAAGTGATTACCAGCCCCACACATTCATCCAAGTAAGATAAAGATGTAAAGAAATAGTATTACGTAATTAAAGTGGTTTGGTTTTATAAAGATACAAGATTTTCCATTAAAAAAGACTGGTCTTGTAGAACAGACAACATATATGCAGTCATATATCAATAAGATTTGCCTTCTGAGTAATGATTTTCCCTCGGAACATTTTCTATTTATAAACCCTCTTAAGCCTTTTGCAGTATGTTTCCTGTTCAGACACACCACTTAATCACCAGAACATGACTCAGCCAATCAGTTCAGGCACGCAGGATTCAAAACTAGTGAGGAAAATTATGAGCATGCTCAAAACTTGGCTGATGAATCAATATGCTGGTTAAATGGATTCTTTTTTTTTCCTAGATCATTAATATGTTAGAAATTGTACTACTTCATAGAAGAAATAGAACTTGCATTACAAAGGACAGGGTTTTATTTTGAGGACTCGAGTCTCACCCTTCTTTGCAGCTGGGGATGTTGTGGCTTAAGGAAATCACTTGCTCACAGCGCAAGCCAACGACCAGGCTGAGAACGGAACTGCCCCAGATTTCACCTCCGTAGTCTATTCACCAAACACCTGCTTTATTTTCAGTGGCAGGTAGGGCGAGGGAAGCTATGAAAATTACACCCAAGTAACATGATTTACTCAAACTCTATCTTATAGATAACAGCTTCTTTTCTTTTATTGTTTCAGGTACTTCACAAACCCGAGGCAGGAAGGAATAATCACTTACAGTTCATGAGCCCCTTAGTCTATTAAGCAGAAGAATACCCATGATTCACAGCAAAAAAATATTCTCATTTGATATTTCTTTCTTTTTTTTTTTTTTCAGAGAGAAGAACAAGTCTTCCTCTAATCCCAGTGGTTTCTTTGAAGCAGACTTTTAAACCACATTGGAAGGAACAGAGGAACATGCTAAATATCTACACATAAGAGAGGGCTTTTGAAATGAAACCTATTTCATATTAACTAAGCATGGCAATATATGCCTCCATCCTGAACTGACCTGATTCCATGCCAAAAGTGGTCGGAAAAATAAGAATGCTGTATCGTCTGACAGACAATGTCATTCTGATAAATGTCTGAGGTCACATTCCAGTGCTATCACTGCTGGCCTTTCATCTGCAGAAGCTGTTCTCTCACTTTCACAGCCAGCAGTCCAGATTCAAAAGCAGCTGAAAAACATACAAGGACAACTAGCACAGAAACATCAGGGGAAAAAACCAAACCAGAATATTTTCAGCTACAAATGAAGCTTCAAATGTGTTAACGTCTATTTCTACTCCAAGTTTTGTTCAAAGTATCTACCTTTCTACATCATATAGGCTTAGGTGGGTTCAGTAGGGAAAAGTGACAGAGGGTGTGAACAATGTAGTAGCGCTTAGAAAAGATGTGTATATCTCAGTATCTGCAAAATGGCACGATTTCTCCCGGACCTGAATGGTTTTCCAGGTTCCACATTTCTCTGCCTCTGATATCAAGAGGTATTATTGTGGTAATAACGAAGCTTGTCAACACTGAAAAATCTAGACATGCTTTGCTAAGTCTTTGCTGTTAATCAGGAAAAAAAAATAGGTTTCTTTGATAAGATATGTCCACCTTCCCTCTTTTTTCTGAGCCAAAGTTCTTTCAACCAGTCTTATACGGGACAAGATAACCTCGACTTCTCCTGAAAAATAACATTTGTATAGGTCTACATTATGCATATATTTACTGGGAGATGAAAGAGATGGGTCTGCAATGTCATCACAGGTTTTCCTGCTGTCCCAGGGAAAGTACATGTGACCCATGTCCTAAAGCTGCAAGAAGTTTTGATTTAAAACTTTGTTTTAAAATAGATTTGGACAACAGCCTAAGTCTGAATGCCTGAGGCTGTGTTCTGCAACAGAAGGGAAAGAGGAAAGAAGGAGGAAAGAAGAGGGGAAGAGGTAGGAAACTGGGTTAAAAAGAAAATTCCCCCAAACGTAGGTGAAATAATCAGAAACCTTATCAAACGCTGTCTCCTTTAAGGTTATTAGGAAATAAGGATTTGAAAATACATGCAAGTCAGACAAAGGATAACAAAACAGTGGAACCGTGTACCTTTTATTTAACAGAAAGGCATTATTATGCAAATGCATTTTAGATTAGATGGAGTGAAATAAGATGTATGAAGTATGGAACAGAAAGTAAATAGTGGACACCAGTATTACTTCTAATGCCCCTGTTGGTACTGTATTCTTAAACAACTCACCCATCCTCTTCTGTGGGGGGTAACTTGCTTAGTTCCTCCCTTTCGCATCCCTGCCTATTCTCACTTGGCAAGTTCAGAAGTGGGTGCAAAGAGCACACGAGCTGGTGTTCAGCTTGGTCGCACCCCACCCATAGGTACCACAGTGTACCTTTCCAGGGAGCTCACAAAAGCAAACTTCAAGCCAAGGCAAACTAAGAAGCACAACAAACTGCTACTGATCCAGAACGGTAAAACAAAAAACTCACCATGGAGTAACACATCGCTTGGCCTTTGGTTAGGAAATGCTCAAGAAGCAAGAATCCATCAGTAGTTCAGAAATAGTTCCAAAAGAAGCACCACAACCACAGGCTCAGAGGCTCTAACTTGGGTAGTACAATGGGAAACTTGTCACCATTGGTGGCTGATTTACTCGGGAGGGAGAAAAGACTTCCCAAAGTGACAAGTCAGATGAAAGCTTCTTCCCTAACCTGGCCCTGAAAAAGTCTTGCTAGCACCAGAGGGATCTTTGTCTTGCAAAGTAAAGGGATGCACCACGAGCACATTTTTGCACATACAAGGAGTTCACAAGACTAACACCCATTTAACTTCATCCCACTTCCACTGACTTCAGTGGTGCAGATCAGATCTGCGTCTGGGTGATAAGAAAATAATGTCTTAGAACAAATTATAACCATATTGTTCATTGCTCTTCCAGGAAGCGCTCACATGACAAAAAGGTAAGGTTGTAGATAGTGTAGATGAAGTGATTTCTAAACTCAGTTATGTCCTGTTGGCTCAGAGCTTCTACTCCCCAGGATGCAGCACCTCATCTGACAATAAGCCTCTTGTCATGCAAAGTAAATACATAATCTTAATTGATGCTTTTTACTGAAACTGAATATATTGAAGTATTGAATATATTAAAATGTTAAAGCACTTAAAGTATTGGCTTACTTTAAAACCATTCAGTACATCCGCTGGTTCTGATAAAGTTCTGGGTGAATTGTTGTATGTGTATGGAAATAGAAAATAAGAGCAATGGAGACATGCCTTCTATTGTTCCAGCACATCTGAATATACCCTTGACAGCAGAGGTTATTAATTTGAAAGAAAACAGGATTCAGTGAAAGATATAAGCATAGATTAAGACCTGAGGAACTTTATAATCATTTAACTGGACTTCTTATCTAACACAGGCTGTTAAATTTCAACCATATAGTTTCTGCTCGCATTATAGAACACATTTTAGAAATATTTCAGTCTGTATTAAAAAAAACCCAACCAAGTATTAAAGAAGCTTCTGCATACCAAAGAAGATCACGCCAAGAATTAGCTTGCTTCAGAATAAAAAAGCTGCTGCTGCAGGTTATTTGTGGCTTCAGTGTATCTAGTTTCTGCTTCCAAATTTAGGACGTTTCTTCTGCTTGATTATAGAACTGACAGTCAACTTTCCTTTACTTGTGGGCTGTGATAAGTGCTAACTCTTGGATTAAACAAATAAACTAGCCTTTGTTAGACTCTTCCTCCATAAACACGCACGTATTACTCAAGTGATCATCCCTTATCAAATTATTCAGGTCAGGTTTTATAAGTGGATTGGAGTCATCAGCATTTCCAGCAGCATTCCACCAACATGGAATAAAACCATGGCATTTCACCGGAGTAGGAAAAAAGTCTGGGGAGTAACCAAAATAATTCAAACTAATCTTCTCTTACCATGACAATTGCAACCTATCAATTAACTAGTTATTTCATATTGCCTTTTCTTTTTAGTCAGAATTTCTAGTGTCTTTGGGATGATTGGATCATTTCTTAGACCAGCATAGGTATGTTTAATAGCCACTGTTAAAAATGCCCATTACAAGTCCATTGTCAATCTCTCTCACCTATAAAAATGTGTCAGCTGGTATTAATTATGTTACCATCAATTAATTGTTTTCTTACTGCAACCTAGCTCAGATTTTGTCTGGTTTTGCCTCTAGCAGTCTTAGAGTAACTACTCTGAAGTTCACGATCTATACCTTTTCCCAGTTTAAATACTAGTACATCATCTATTTTTAGTCCACTCTATCCTAGAATTTGGTAAAAATGCTACCTGATCAAAAAATTCTTAACCATCCCAGCTATATCCTGTGAATCAAAGCTCTGAACATATCTTTGTATATACAACACATTGAAGGTACAAATTAAGAGGGACACGTCATCACACAATGCAAAGAATCAGTAATAGAATAATGTGACTTGAAAGATTAAAAAGATCATAAAGTTCTGCATTTAATATCTTGACTCAAACAAAACCTTTTAATAGCAGTGTCTGGGCAGGAAGTTTGGCTGGAATCACAGTAATCCAGTCCATGGTAAACAAAGGTGTGGGCAAGTTTCAAAACATTTCAGGTGGTGACAGGGTCAAAGCCTAGCACTCTTCTACAGATGGTAAAGAGAAAATATTCAAAGGCTTGAAATACTGTTCTCGAATGGGAAGATTCAAAAATAACACAACAGCCTGAATCCAAAAGGATACAGTAGCAGCAAAATAATTCCATATAAAGAAAAAAAATAAAATCAGTAAATTCATAAGTGGTTATATTTAGAAGGCCTTACTGCCAACTTTTTTTTAACTGGTAATGAATTGTTGCCAACCCTCCTCTTTCTAAAGATAAATAACATCAAACAGGCAGCTTTTTGGTCATGAGAAACAAGCAGAAAGATGGCCAAGACTTAGCAGAAAAAGATAATAAAAGGCTGCACTGGATAGTAAATAGTAGCTGCGCAAGGGACCTGACCTTGATATTGCGGCTTTCTATGGCAGAGGTAGATCAATCACAAGAAACAATTTCATTCACAGAGTTGACACCTTTGACTCTTGGACAGCAAGTCCAGGTTCATACAGGCCCAGAGCCCGTTCATCCTACAACGAACAAATATGAACTTAAAATCAGGGCAAAATTGGAACACAAACCATGACCAATAACCTTTGACTTTGGAAAGTCTCAGCAATATTTTGCCTTTTATGTAGAATTTAAATCTTCCAGTAACTTGCAGTCAATATTCTGAAAGCTCTTTCTGAGTTAAGCTGTGTTCTTGTCCCATGGATAGATTTTGTTTCTATACTGTCCCTACACAGAGTGACTGAGTGACTTAGAAGTCACTACGGTTATTCACACGGGAGAAGGCTATTTGTCTGGGTGCACTGCTGACCATTATGCCAGAGCTGGTAATGCATATTGAGCAAAATCCAGCTTGTGAAGAAAGCCCTTTGTAAAACAAACCAAGCAGCTGGGATTACATGCGCGACATGACAGAATTTTTCTCTACAAAGCAACAGAACAGACCTGTGTCAACTGGAGAGTCTAAATAGAAACGAAACAGCATCAGGTTTCAGATCCAAACCACCTATTCCTCAATATTTATTCAGACTTTTGAATCTGTAGATGCATTTGACAGGAAGAAAGATGCTTATGGAGAGCAGATGTACTGAGCTTTAATCCCAGTTCCTCTCTGGGTAATCTTGGCTTCTTCTCTCATCTTCAACAGGATGTGAAAATACTTAGAGATGTTTCTTCTGTGTGAGGAAGACCTTACTCATGTGATTACTGGGTTAAGAGGTACAGATTAATGACTGTAAAGCGCTTTGAAATCCAGAGATGAAAGGTATTATGCAAGAATGCTGATTTTTATACCATTTAATATAAGTTTGTTCATGATGATGTCACATAATGAGAAAGGAAGTATTCTTAAACTAGACACTCAGATCTGGCAAGGGAACTTGTATTCTGGCTGCAACAAATTTTTCGTGTCCACGTGGCATAGCTACATCACAGACCATCACCTTCTTCACCACGAAAGAGAAAGTGATAATTCTTGTTTCTATCCCCCTCCCTTAACATTCTTAGGCAAAACTAGTGTGTGTGTTTGATGGGCTCAGTGCTGCTTGGATGGAATGGCTGTGACAGGAGTATCATCATATCAAACAAGACAACGTAATTTCTGTAGTCCTGAGATAAATTGCAAATCACGCGAGGAAAAGGAAATACCCTTTTTTTTGTACATACAGTCTTCCAGTCTATCACGTTGCCTGCTTTTACCAGGCTTCTGGCCTCTTTAGTTCAGTTGCAGATTTGTCACATGCAGAAGAAGGACTCACCACAAGAATTTTTATTTTTTTTTACCTAGTCTTCAATCACCTGGTTCACATTTCAGCAATACTCCACAGACTTTCAGGAAACGTCCTGCTCTCATTGTAGGTCTTCCTATATCGCCTGCCAGCTGGTGAAACAAAAAGTGCCAAATCTCTCCCCAGTCCTGCTTGCCACACCTGTGAAATAAAGGGAAGTTTCTACTGACACAAGAAAAGCAGAAAAGTAAACTGAAAGGATACAAGTGGATAGAATAAAAGAGAAGACCCAAGAATATTTCTGTACCAGCAGTGGGAGAAGAGTTCTAGCATGTTCTTCCTTTATTTTTAACAAAAGCCTAAGCTGCTGAAGTGCCATAAAGTGTAATTCTACATCGGGAACGCTGACCTCTCTAAGAGAGGCTTTGTCTTCTTAGGAGCTCCAGGCAGGGCAGAGTCACTGGGACAGGGCTGGGGCAGCCTAACACCTCCATCTCACCGCAGCAGGTGACCCACTCGGGCACTAGCAAAAGCTTTACGTTTCTCCGTGACATTGTATAAGGAAATACATGTCTCTGTGTATAGCCATACAGAGGAAATATTTACACTGCTAAGCATCTGGATTATGAAAGCCTAAATAAAGTGAAGGCTACTGGAGCCACTGTAACCCATCACAGTTATGCTAGGCTAAGTGCAGTGAGATACACTGTGTAACGTGCACTGTTATATCACACGCTCTGGTTGTGGCAGTACTGGGATACTGAACTGTGCTTTAGGAAAACTGCCTTCAGTAAGCACCAGCAGCATCTTAATCCCTTTACTATGGCTCTGATACACTGATCAGCAAAATCTAGGGCAGGCCTCTGAAGTAGTTGGATCAGGCTCTAATACTCCTTTAGATCATAATCCTGCAAAGATTTAACATTTACAAATAACTTTATCATGTGAGTAGTTAAATGGGATGTTGGAGGATCAAGGTCAGAACTGGAACATTCAACAGATTCCAGCTTTGGTTACATCTATCGAGAATGCAACAGAAAGTTAGGGTGGCTTCTGTTGGGACCTGATTCTGAGCAATATACAGCATATGGAGACGTACTTATCAGCTTAAATTCACCTCCAACTACTCAGTCCTATCAGCTTCAAAGCATTTTAATCAGCAGCCAAAGCTGAGTACATCTGCAAAAGACAGGGACCTGGGCTGTAGCAATCTTTCTGCTGACACAGATATTCTGCTGTGACCCAATGCCTAGTTTAGTATTTTTTTCACCCTCTGTTTCTAAGCCCCTTTTTTTTTTCTTTTTTTTTTATTTTTAACCCTCATCCTCCAAACTATCAAACAGGATACCTACCTGGATACCTCGGAGTGCAAATGCTGTGAGGCTTTTACCTGTAACAACAACCAAGGTTAGAAATAGGAGAGCTGAAAAAGAGAAGCTACTCTTTAATTTAAAAGCTAAGGAATGAGTGTTTACAGCCCTCAGCTGAGTTAGGCTACCCTCTCCTTCCACCTCAAAAATTTTGGCTGTGGATTCAGCCTCTTACCTTCTGTGCAAAGCCCTGCAAATTTAATTTAAGGGAAAATAGTTGCATTTCTTGAACAAGTTTTGTATTGTTTTGCAGGGAGGTGAAGAAATTGTGCAGAAAAAGATGGGTCCAAACAAAATATGTTCTAAAACATCAGGCAAACTGTAGATGAGAAGGTGAGAAGTATTTTCTCAGTCACTGCTAGGTTTGCTAGTGGATAATTAAAAGATTATCTAATTCTCCGTGAGTGTTTCTACCTGGGGATCTGCTACAGCCCTGATGTGTTTAGTTTGGTATTTGTCATTAGAAAGCCTCTGCCCTGTTGCTTACAGTTTTCCCTCACAAAGATAAAATCATACAATCTTCTAGGAATAAACTCTCTCAGAAAAATGAAAAGTGCTGTGGGAATAACAGAGGAGAAAAACAACTACCTGGAATCCGGTTCGCTCCATTTATACTTGAAGAATCAATACCAGTTATTGCATATATTTTTTACTTTTTCATTATGAGGAAAATAAGACCAGAAAAAAACCAACAGTGATTACTGCTGGGTTTGTAGATCAGTGTACAATTTAGGATTCAGACAATACTGGAAGAAAAACTGGGCAACACCAGAGTATGAGTGGTAAATTCAGAAAATCCTCCCTATCTGAAAATTATGTCAAAGCGTTCAAATACTGAGCAGTGCAAGTAGCATATGTGTAAAGAAACAATTGTTAGCTGTTACCAAGAATCTAACTTTGTGCCAAATCTGTCCTTTACTTATAAAATAAATCCATCTAATTTATAAATCACATGTAAAAAATACTTTCAGTGGTAGAAACATTTGGTAAGAATGCTTCTGTAGAAGTTATCACTTCCTATGACCTTTTATAGTTCATTTCTAATAGTTGCATAATGGCTCAACTCTTTTTTTATAGTCTGCAGTGATATGATGCCTGTAAAACTGAGGTTATGAAATGCAAACTATTTTACAACAGCATGTCTCTGCTATGAGAGAGTAGCTTCCACAGCAAATTCACAGCTAAATATGTCTTCTGGGCTTGTATATTGATTTCACTCTTGATAAACAAATAAAAGTCCCCATCTATCATTGCAGGATGTCTGCTGCAAAATTCAAAAGGTTTTGAACAAACCTTTGCTTGAAAGTAATTTATTAAAAAAAAAGTGTATGAAAGTAATTTAATGAAAACATTCATCTTAAAGTTTTGAAAAGCTACGTAAGTCAGAAATAGAGTAGCAGTGGCTAAATGCAGAAGGTGTCGTTCTGTACTTTCTGACTGGAGAGTCAAAGGAGATGCTACTATTTTTTACTACAGAAAACACTGTGTTAATCAGATTAGGACAGGAAATTTGAATGCTAAATTATCTGTTTAAAATAAAAGTGACAAGGTACAAAAATAGGTTACTTCTTCCAAACCACGCAACAGCTTGGTAAGAAAAAAAAAAACTATCCAAACAAAACCCTGAGTTGGGTTTATTTTTATGATTCTGTATTCAATAACAAATTTTATCTCTGAAAAGTTTTCCAAATCCTACTTTTTCTAGTCATTCCTTAAAATACAATGTTCAGTGTTGGGGGTTCTCAGGAACTAAAGGCCACACCCATTAAGTAGCTGAGATATTCCTGGTTTAGAAAAACTCATAAGCAGGAGATCATCTAACCAGCCCATAAAAAGCATATTTCATTTTTATAGTAATTGGCTAAATTATTAGTCACACTTCAAGATGTGTTGAAGATATACCCAAGACAGTACAGTCAGTAAGTGTGACTAAACAGTCATTAAATTCTTAATCCAAAATTCTCCAGTACTGAAATCCTGTCTTGTTGCTTATCTGCTAATAACCAACAAACACTTGTGTATGAAATATCACCAATCCCAAGCATTCTAAAATCATGGCTCAGGACCCCAAGCATAAGGGTTTTTTCACAACAAATAGGTTTTTAATTTTCTTCTCCTTGGCAACTGAGCAGGTTATTAAGTGCTTTTCTGCAACCTCAAGAGCTTGCTATGTAAGGTGTTTTCATGTTTAAGAAAAAATATCCAGAAGCTGGAGCTCAATAGAAACCACCAAAAATCATGACATCCATGATATTGTGAAATGTAGTGATGAGACATATGGGAAAATGAAGTGATACATGACATTTCAAAAGCCGCTTATTTAGTTTCATCATGACATGTCAAATAGACCTACCTGACAATTTTAGCATGTATGATAAAAGGGCTCTTTTATCAAAAGGAATTAAAGTAAGACAGGCAGGCTAAAAAACAGAGTCCTGAGAGATCAAAAGGAAAAAGAAAATAATTTGCTTGCCTGCAAGAAAGGGAAAACCTAATTTAACTGAACACCCAGGAGGAAAGGCAGCGCGTATGTAGCTTGAGAAATTCCATTGATGGTACAATTCATCCCCTCGATTTCATCAAATGGTAAATGACTGTACATACACATAAGGACAATCAGCTGCATTCTGTTCTTGGCTGTAGTCATGCAACACCTCTCTGCATTCAGACATGTCCATTGTCCATGTGGATGTAAAGGATGGCTGTATTTGTCCCATATTTCTTCCATTGCTGCATCTTAAGTCATTCTTGTAAGACAGTACTGTGGAGACATGAGCAACAGATAGTGAAGGGATTTTAAATGGGCTCCCCGCTTTCCTGGAGAAATGCTGTAAACGTGAGGCAGAACTGCTTAGCCAGTCTGCCCAGCCCTGGCACACGTCACACGTCCATTCACTACAGCAGGATTTCACAACAGCAACTGGGGGCAGAGTGCAGCACCTTGTATTTCAAAACATTTGCAGAATGTTTGGATATAATTATTTTAAGAGGATTTAATTTTCTTTAATGAGTCTGAGTAAATCATTAGCCTCCACAGTTGCTCAGGGAATACTTCAAGAGATTTCATGGGGTATACTTTAGCAGAGCAAAACAACACAGACAGTCACACTTGTTGGACACAAGATCTCAGAACAGAGCGAGCTGTTCCTCTAATATTTCTACTGCACAGTGTATTTTTAAAACACCAAACTAACCAATCACACTTACTGATTTTACTGTGCCACAGACTGCACACAAAATTTTTCTTGCCAATATCATTAATATTCCTTCTCATAACACGATTTTACTATAGGCATGAATATTAAAGTGCCTCCATCCCCTGAAACCAAATTCAGGAATTATATTGATAAGTAGAAATGTGGAAAAGTGGAAATCTTAAGCAGATGCCTTTAGAGCCAGGTCCTTCTCAGTGTTCACTCAGCATGAAACATTTCCTTGCTAACTTTCAGTGCCCACAGAGCTGAATATTGGGCTCTGGAAAAATGACCGTCACGGTGCCCGGGTGAATTGCGTTAGTTACAAGTCCAAGCGAAGGAAGCGTGATTTCATCGTGCCATTCTCCACGTGCCTCTCTCTGCCTGACTCACCTTTCTGATACTTTCCCCGCCCCAGCTGGTCATACTCGCACTCCGCCATCTGCTCAGCCTATCTCAGCAAAACCCGTGTCTTGTGCAAGCAGCAGTCTGTTGCAATCTCTCAGTGAAGAGGGACTGCATTAGCAGGAGGCCCATGGGAACAGCGGGTACCCTCCAGAACAGGGCAAAACACTTCCAAAAATAACCATACCTGTGATCCCATTGTAAAAACTGCCTTTGCTGGCGTTTGTTCCTCACCGCCTCCCTCCTGCCAGCAAAGAACCTGACCCTTTGAAATCAGCATCCACTTCTGTGGCAGGGAGCTGCAGGAAAGCTAGCACTTCAGGTTGGCACTCCTGCTTTAACCTTTATAATCAAATATCAATAACTTTTATAATCAAAATTCAAAATGAATGAAAACAAAGTGTCACTGCAGTCATTGGTGCATTACATTTTGTTTTCACCAGCACATTTTATAGGTCACTGTTTGGCCAGTGAAACCTAACACGGTGTTCCTTTACCACTTCCCCCTTGCCCCCCCTTTGTAAATTTGAAAACAGGTATCTTCTTCCAAGCTAAATACTTTTAACTGCTGGACTTCACAGAAAAAGAAGGTCACAAGCTGACTCATCAACAGCCATAATAAATGTGCTAAAGATCCCAGAGAGGACAGCAGATCATACAAGTTCTGTAAATGCCAGGTACAGAGATACCCACCACCCCAGAGAACAGGTGTATGTGTTCTTAAGGTTTACTGTGATTTATGAAGTAATAAACATATTACCCCAGGCCAACGTGTCCCAGGCCTGATCTTCCACTGTTTATCATCCATGGACATGTATATACATCTTCTATACCTTATGTACAGAGTGAGCTTTCGGATAACTCAGAGCAGAAGGAGGCTATATCCCTTTGTGAGAGGCATAAGCACACAACCCTTGACTTGTAGAAGCTGACCTGCTCACTGAGAGCTGACCTGAGTTCACTGAGAGAGAGGGGACAGTTGTTATAAGAGTCTAAGAAACAGCTGAAAAGATGCCTTTATCCAAACAATTTATATTCCAACCATTCAAAATACAGGAAAAAAAAAAAAAATGTCCTTTTCAGTTACTATTTGGCACCACCAGCTGGATGCTCTAAGGAACTAAGATACAGATTTTTACTGCTCAAAACTGGAAGGAGTGGCAACGTGATATTGTGGCTTATGGTCCTGTACAGAATTTCATATTGCAGGTAAAGTGTCAGTTGTAAATTCCTGATACTTTCTGCACATGAGAATGACCCTGACGGATTTTATTCATTGTGCTGAGCAGCAGTCAAGTGAAATCTCGGCAATACCGAAGGATGCCCACCTGTACATTGTATGTCTCCAGTGAGATCTCGTGCCAGTGGACACACTATATACCAGGATCCCACATGGAAAGGGATTATCCATCTTACCTGCCTCCTCTCCCCTACAGATGGAAGTTAGTGCAGAAGAAGCTTGGTCTCATCACTCCCAGACACACCAGTAGTATGTTCTGGGCAAGCAGCTGAGCACTGTGTGTTAGGGCAGATGCTCCAGAGCTTGGGCAGATTGCTGCAGCAGGTTGTTGTTTCCTGCAGGGCTGTTTCTTGCACCTGAGATAGCAGAGGGTGCTAACGGTGACACTGGGGAAAAAGTTTTAGAAATCTTGATATCGCACTACAGGATTTTTTTGCAAAGCCCATCCAAGTCCGATTGGATTCTGTGACAAACTTGCGCTTTGTTAATGTCATCAGCACTTGGCGTATCTCATTCCTTAGGAGGAGTACACAATGTGAGCTAAGGAGGAGCAAAATGTATTGTTCCATTTTGCCTGCCGGCAGAAAAACCCTGAAAGGATTAAGTTGTGGGTAACAGAATATACTAGAAGTGTGTAACCTAAGTGATGCAAAAACATTACTTCTTAATACAGAGCAGGACAAACATATCAATCACTCAGCAGGGTTCTGCTGCCTTTATCCCTTTGCCAGGGGTGATGAATGGCATGAAAGGAAATAAAAATTACCTCCTGCAGATTCAGGATAGGTGTGGTGGTGGCAGGAGATTGTAGCTCTGTAGCTCCCAATCCTGGAGGCAAAACTCCTGCATACAAATGTCCATTTTGTCTGAATCTTGATACTCCTCTCTACTTAAGAGACAAAGTAGTTCTGTTGCAAGCACAGGAAGGGAAGAAATCTCAGTAACTGCCTGAGATACAAAGTTTTATCTCCAGTGAGCTCAGAGGCATCATGTCTTCCCCCAGCGGCTTTTGGTCTGAGCAGAGTTGTCCCCTAAAGCTTTGCAAGAATCATCTCCCCTTCCCAAACAGGATTCCTGGGCATGGTGGAGGTACATAGTCCAGCCCTGAGGAAGCAGATCAAGTGCCACAGTGACAAGGACTGAGGATGGAAAAGGATTAGAGAGGCTGAGTCAGTCATCGTAAGCAATGATTAACTTAGGGCTTCTTTGCTTTTGACATTCAGATCATGTAAAATCATGGGATTACTTCAGAGCCAGTCAGACCCATGTCTGGGCCTTTCCCTTCATAACAGGCACCATGGACAAGACAGATCATACAGCAGAGTAGAAAACAAAAGTTGAAAATCACAGAATCGCAGAATGTTAGGGGTTGGAAGGGACCTCTGAAGAAAATGAGCAAAAGGTATTCACAATAACTTCTGCTTCAATGGAAATATTGCTGTACCTACAAACAAATAAACTGTAAAATCTGGCACAAGAGGGGCCCAGGACTGGAATAGCAGGAATGTTGCAGATCAAGATTAATGTGCACTGGCAGAGCCACGCGGAGAAACATGCACGGCACCTGTCTCCGCGGTGCCTGTCTTGAGCTAATGACGTTAATCTTCTGGTTTCATAACCACAGTAATCAAACCTACATTTTAAAACAATGCCTTGGAGATCGCAATGTAAACTAGTTGGAGGGAAATTTTGCTAAGAAAAAGCATGCATACATGTGGCTAGCCAGATGGATAAGAAAGTGATATGTACTTACAAATGTGTTCCTAGAGAAAGGATCTTAGCTATTCTTAGGAATACATATATGTGTATGTGTGTGTGTGTGTGTGTAAAACTGTGTATGTTCTATACGTGTTGATAATATGATGAACATTAAAAAGTGTGTCGAGGGAGATATTTTTGGAATCCCAGTCACCTGAGGTGCTGAATAGTTCCTTTCAGAAACTCTAACCATCTTCTACCTAAAATCCCCCCATGTGCTGCAGCCTGGTGTTAAGACAGAAATTCCTAGGCTGAATGCGATGCTGGAGATTCTGAAGCCTTGCTTACAAATATCAGTAATAGACATCTGATTAGGTAGATGCCAGTACATTATTCAACCATCCTTAAATAACTATTACACTATTTCAGCCACTAATCCTTTCTGAGAAAGACAAGTAAGAAAACAGCAATTGGCTGACCATTACATCAGTACTGTGCTTTCTTTAGGACTGAACGTCCTGCAGGTTTTGCTATGCTGTATTCCTTCCTGAAATACTCCTCACTAAGCCCTAACTCTATTAATGGCAAAACTCCTACAAAGTTTAGTGGGTCTAGGCACAAACTTTGTTTTTTCACCAGCTAAGAAAAGCTCCCTCTAAAAGACAGGGTTTTGTAGCCACGACATCAGGATAATACTGTATTTCCACGTTGCTTTCCCATGTTTTGCCTTGAAGAGAATAATGAATATTTACAAACATAGCAGCTCTCAAATCCCAGCGAACTCCTCATGTAAAAAATATTGAGAAAAGCAGGACCCTTAACTGTGGGAAAGATGTGTTGAGCCTGAAAAGCTTTCAGTGTTTTTCATTTCTTTTAAAACTCATTCATTTCTGGAGAAGTCAGCAGAGCTGTTGTAGCTTATTTAGGCATAATGGAAGCAGTACACCCTGTAGTGAGCTAAGCAGAACAATCTGGCATTGAAAGACTACATTAAATATTGCACACGGGTTTAGAACAGCCATGTAAAATCTGAGATAATTTTACAAATAACAGGTTTCCACTTTTACTCTTTTCTCTCAGGCAAATAACAGATGTGCAACTGCTATAAAACCAGTGGACAGGCAGCACCCTGGCTTGCCAGAGGAGTGTCAGTAGCCCAGCGACACCCACTAGATGGGGATATTTCCATAAGACACTCCTGGATGGTGCTGGCTTCCCCAGCAGGGCTCAGTGCACCACAACTGTACCAACACTAGCTCATACTCACACCTCAGATTACTGAATGGCTCAGGTTGGAAAAGACCTTCAAGCTCATCGAGTCCAACCTCAAGACTGTCGACTTTTGGACAGGATCAGAGTTCACTTGTTATAACTACTAATTCAGAGCTGTAACATGTGGTTTGGGATAGACTGGGGAGATTTTCTTTTTAAAGAGCAGTGGATCCAAAGAATTGTTTCATGTTCAAAAGAACAGCCAAACATGTGCCTGTGCACACACACACAAACACACTCACACTTGCACACATAGATATATTCAGGAGCCTAAATGGGGCGCAGATCCTACTGCTTCTTAGTTGGAGCATGTGCTTCTACAGCCTTTCACAGTTAGGCAACTCAGATATGTAAGACTTTGGGCACAGGCTCACTTTTAAATGGCCCTTATGTGTTTGGTATTAGCTAAGCTCAGTTACAATTACAAAAAAACATTTCATATGTGCTTGGAAATCAGGCACTTTGATTTCATTTACATGTGTGCTTATGTGTATACGGTGCACAAAAGACTGCACAATGATTGAAAGACATCTGCTGTATTAAACAGTCATCAATTACAGTGGGAAAGGCACCAGAACGCATCAGTGCTGTTTGCTTTTTGTAATTTCAATGGTCTGATCTTCCAGGCCCCCTTAGTACAAGCTACAGAGGTCAGCTAACTGTGGTGATTAACCAGCCACAAGAAGCATGGCTTTCCTATCTGGCACTCATAGATCTTTGAAAAGCAATAGTCACCCCCAGTTTAAATCTTCCACAGCTCACCTTGTCCTGTATGTGTTCAGCCAAGGCTGTTACGACTGTGTAAGATCCTTTTTACAGCCCAGTATTTATTTAGGCTGTAGGAGTCTGGTCAGTGCTTCCTATGCAATGAGGTCCACAAAGAATAAGGAGTTACAGAAATGCTGAGCTTTATGAAGACCTATTTTATGTACAGGCGTTCAGAACTGGAAATATCCCTTATTTTCACCCTATGTTGCACAGGTCTAGGGAGCTTTGGGGATCTGATAGATCCACTCACTTTCTGCTTGCAAGAATCACAGAACCACACAGGTTGTAAAAGACCTTTAAGATCATTGAGTCCAACTATAAATGTAACACTGCCAAGTCTACCACTAAACCATGTCCCTAAATGCCATGCCTACACGGCTACATGTCTTTTAAATACCTCCAGGGATGGTGACTTCACTGCTTCCCTAGGCAGCCCGGGAAGGGTTCCAGGGCTTAACAACCCTTTCAGTTAAGAAATTTTTCCTCGTGTCCAACCTAAACCTCCTCTGGCACAACTTGTGGCCATTTCCTCTTCTCCTATCACTTGCTATCTGGGAAAAGAGACCAATCCCCACCTCGCTACAAACTCTTTTCAGAGAGTTTGAGAGAGTGATAAGGTCTCCCGTGAGCCTCCTTTTCTCCAGACTAAACACGTCACAGTCATGGTTTGAGAGATTTCTGTGCTCTTTCACCAGTGTTTTATCTGTACTTTCTCCACCTCTCAATCTCTCTGTGTTCCTGACGTATCCTACACAAAATAACCCATGAACTAGTTGTCTGGAATTTTTTGATATCATGATTAAAATGGTTTTTTTCTCCATGAATCTCAGGGAAACCAGGTCATATATGAACTCCACAGGTCCTGTGTGAACTTTATATACTCCACAGCCCAAAACGGACTCCAGAGGCCTAGTTAATCATCACACATACCACTGAGCTGACTCACTCTATAAATGTTATCTTTAACTATTTATTCTCTTATTCCTACAAGCTGGATAAGAGCACAGGAACCCACATCTCACTATCAACAGGGCCACACTGCTCTTTTTTTTTTTTTTGTCTCACCCTTTTCCACTGCACTGATAACGGTGGAGTTTTGCCAGCTGCAAGTAGTTCTTGGCTGGCATTTGAGAAATAACTCAGCTGGTGGTTGGGAAAAGCATGTGGGGATGATCCACCAGAACAAATTAACTCCTTGATCTCTGCTGTATTTCTTTGACATAGCTAGTCTTCATTTAAGTATTAGGTGCTGTTCAAATTCTCTGAAGTGCATTCCCTTGCCCCCTTCCTAATTTGTTTATTCAGAAGTATTTAAATGGCAAATCAGAGGCATGCATTAAACTAGAGTATATCATATATAGAAAAAAAAAACCAAGTAAAGGTCCCAGCTCATTACTTGTTTACACCATGAATATAAAAACTGACAATTTATCCACAGCCTGAAGTTTTCCTGAAACAAACCATCAGTCAGTAGTTGTGCAAGTTTAAATCTAGAGAACTTTCCATCATCAGTGATATAATTCAGTGGAACTGCCAGAAAAAGTTTTGCAATTTAAATCAAGCTAAATCAGATTTTTATTGTAAGGTAAGGTGCTTTTTGTAGAATCACTTTTTCAGACAAGTGGTTGCCCAGTCTCTTTGTTTATCAGCAAACTGATTCTTTTTCAAACCCATTAACTTAAAAAAACCACCAGTGTATTCAAAGTGTTGTGGAGAAGATCTTGTATCTCAGTTAGAGTGCACACCACTGCAGAAGGCAGGGACAACCTCTTTTCACTCATGCCCTGTGATAGGACGAGGGGCAATGGATTCAAGCTCGAGCACAGGAAGTTCCACCTCAACATGAGGAAGAACTTCTTTCCTGTAAGAGGTGTAGAGCACTGGAACAGACTCCCCAGAGAGGTTGTGGAGTCTTCTTCTCTGGAGACTTTCAAGACCTATCTGGATGCATTTCTGAGTGAGCTGCCCTAGTTTTGGTGCTGCTCTGGCAGGGGGGTTGGACTCAGTGATCTCTAGAGGTCCCTTCCAACCCCTACCATGCTGTGATTCTGTGAATCAGAAACTGCATTTAAAAAATTATTCTTGATACATACATGGTGTTACATGTCCTTTAAAAAAAACATGTTACCTGTCCTTGCGGTTACAGATTAAATTCATGCATGTGCAATGTTGAGATCCTTTCTCAAATTAGTAGAGTGAAAGCCTTACAAAGACCAAAATACCACTGGTGAAAGCTTGTTATGAGGTAGGTGGATAGTATTAGATATAAACTACAAACCAGAACATTGTAATCACAGTCCAGCAGCTGTGACCAAAGGAAAAAAGGTTAGCACCACAGGAGGGGCAGGATGGTAGTAGCGGAGACACAGTTCAGCAGTCTTTACAGTAAAGCAATGACAAGTCTATGCGTGGGGCAGACTCCCAGGAGCCATGCAGCCCTCTGCGATGTTCTCAGTGCTCCATACTGCAAGTGTGACCCTTTCTTATCTTTTTATAAAAATGCTAGCAGTATCACACGGCCTGTGTTCAACAGCAATGCTCATTTTCACAGTTCCTTATCAGACAAACACATCTTCATGCTTCCACATCACTCCCGCCACAAGGCAGGGAAACAATTTTTTATCAAACCAGCGCAGAGTCTACAACAACTGTTTTGACTGTCATTTAAAAACCAACCTCACCATTTGAATAGCTGTAGAGATACCCATCATATCAGATTAGCCAGACCCAGTTCTGATCCAGGCTTAGGTCCAGGAATGAGCTCAGTGTGCTCCACTGAGCAGCCTCCAGCCCACTCCTCCTACCCTAATTTCAGAGGCATCTGTCCATGCCAGCCCAAGCCCCAAAAAGGCATATCAAAAGAAAAAAAGAGGGAAGGAGGGAAGTTGTAACTGAAATCAGCACTAAGAGTTTCCATGTTTCTTAGTTTTCATGTAAACTTCAGAATATTTCAAATGAAGAACTGGATTCCACACTGGGTGAGTGGAATTAATTAGGGGAGTAGTGTAGGTGTGCTACACTAACATTATGGCTTGTGGTTAAATGGCATGCTTTTTGTGTCTAACCACAGGCTCCAAATGGAGCGGCCAAGGGAAAGAAAGGAGAGTTTATTGAACATCAACACGTATAGGAATGACAGACCTGTCCATGGAAACATCTCTGTGCAGGAGCTGGCAAAAAGCATGGAGTAGTCATTGCTAAAAAAAGTCAGAACCAAGTAAATATAACATAGCTGCAAAAGTAGGTAATTTAGGGGGAAACCCTTTTCCTTCAAAGGCTAACACAGATGCATGCACATGCAGCAAATACACGCAAATCCACTCGTGTCAATTATGCTGGAAAGAAACATATGCGTGTTAAAAAGTCATAGGAAAATCTGTGCTTTGCGTAGTGTGTTATGTTACTAAAGCACATTAAAACCTTGAGATAGATGGTTTAGTAACCTATTTTTTGCCCTAAATGATGGCAATACTGTAACCTTCTGGGAAATGGCATGCAACTGTATCACATATACACCATAGAAGGGATGAAGGATACAGCACGGTCAGAAACTGAGCTTTGCTCTTGCAGAACTTGGCAGATCAATTACATCGTGAAAGTATTTGTCTGCCTGGAAGCTTGGGAGCAGCCAACCAGAGATATAAGAAAGGATGCAGTCTTGTGAAAGACAGAGGCTGAAGTATAAATGTTTTATTCCAGCTAAGTCACAGTAACATCTTCCTAGTCAGCTCCTGGCCACAGGGCTGCCTGCCTTAGGCTGTGTGACTCTAGACAAAAAGTGAAAACTCAACTCACAAAGTTGCCCTGAAATATGTAAGGATATAAGAATCATTATTGTAAACCAGAGCAAGATTCTTTGCATGATCAGTGGACTTTTTGTTGTGATAAGGAAAAAGCTGAAACTTCTTTTAATAAAGCATTTGCTTTATTACTTGTTTTACTTCAGTAAGTACCTACAGCAAGATGTATTTTCATGACACAGATAAAATAGAATTATCAGGCAATATGGCCCAGTTTAAAGGTTACCAAAACCCAAATAAATCAAAGATCCTCAGCTGCTGATATTCTCCAAAAGGGACAAGGATATAACCTGTAGCTTATTTGCAGAAAGATATTAAAAGAATATAATTATTATATTATACAATAATTATTATATAATAATAAAAAGTATCCTCTTGGAAGACTAAAAAACTTCCAGAAGCCAGAGAAGCCGTATTATTCAAAAACTGAAGGGCTTCCTAGGTGAAAAGAATGTGGTTTGAGTCACTGCCCCAGTAAATGATTTACTCATCCTGGGCAAATCCAAAAGGCAGATGAGTCCTTCATTGCACTGTCTCTTTGTAGCTGTCTCACATCTACTCTGCACCCATTATCTCATCCATTTCATCTCGTCTCACCTCATCAGAGTATGATCTAGAAAGTTGCCATGAGTTTTTTTGCTGCAGGCTCGACAGCCATGTTGATTCATTATTTTATTTTAAATTATGACTGATAGTTGTACATCTGTGTTTGATTGCCTGGCTCTGTCAGACACATCATTAACGTTCCCTCAGGTTCTGTCTTTGTTACTTTGCACAAATGGTAATTTCTTTTATCCATTCATTTATTGTAGGCAAATTACGGGTGTTTCTTCCTCTCTCACAAGAGACCATATAGAAGTGGCCATTGTTAATGCTTTTGAGAAGTTCTTGATGAATTTTAGTTGAAATCTGTATATTCTCTTCTTTCATTAATTGCTCTTTCCACAGGGCAATTGGTACTTTTAATTCCAGTTGTTCCCTCCAGCTAATGAACATGTTGCTTTTCTGCGGGCATTGCGATTTTATTGGTTTTCCTTTGTTTAAAGTTTAGTGACATCATCCATCTTTTTTTTGCCTGTTTCTAAATAATAAATTTACCAATACGATGTAAATTTCTTCCAACTATTCTTCCTTTTCCTTTCTTTGCACAGTATAAGATGAGCAACGGGAATCTATCTTTCAGGGCTTGCACCTTCCTGGCAAGTCATATTTTTGTAACTTTCAGACTAAGTGCAAAAGCCAAATCCTTCTCAGTAACACTTTTTAACAGTTTGTGATCCTCTTCAACTGTTGCTGTGCAGCCCCACATCTACTGGTAACACTTAGGGCACCTGGCAACAGTGGCAAGTCCCTCCTTCCCCACTGGAGCTGCTTTGGTGTCACCACTCTGCTACTCCTTCCAGCTGCGGAGTTGAACCATCTGCTGTTAGTAAAACATCTCTGTTTAGTGTTGATTTGTAGGTTCTGGTGATTGGTTTTAATAGTGTGTTATGAACAATGACAACCTTGATGTTCTGGGACATCTTGTCCCGATTGCTTTCACGGTACCACATGCTGTTAATTCATAGAATCATCACAGAATGGTAGGGGGTGGAGGGGACCTCTGGAGATCATCGAGTCCAACCCCCCTGCCAGAGCAGGAACACCCAGGGCAGGCCACACAGGAACAGATCCAGGATGGTCATGAAGTTTTCATTTTCACTGTTCTGCAGCAATTCAGCAATTCTTGTTGTCACTGCTATCCACATGCCACCCTTCTAGCACATTTTACTTCTCCTTTGGGTCACTTGTGATGTTAATGTCACCTAGATTCTCCTTCGTCCCAGACTGATGGCTCCAGTTCCTAAAATAAGATCCCAAAATGTATTTGCACTCCACAGGACCACTCTGGCCCACTCACATTGAAGTACTTGAACATAACTTGTAAAACAAAACACCTTTAAAATTATGTCACATACAGATGATGAACTTTGCCCTTCATATTTCAACAAGTGTTTAAGTAAGAGACTTGCCAGAATAATACTGGGGAAAAAAGTCAGAAAACAGCAGCTGAATGCACATGCTGCTTTGAGTTGTTTTATCTCCAAAAGTACATCTCAGAATATTTATGAGAGCACTGTCAGCTCCTGCAATCATTTGTTGCTGTTTTTACGAGGGGGTTGGAGCCAGTGATACCAGAACTGATGCCTTCTCCCAAATGCTACTTTTTAGTGGAATCTCACTCAGATGTCTCCCTGTGCTTGGGCATGAGCAGCAGTTGAAATGCTGTGGGAGAGGGGCAGATCTCTCCAGGGCAGCAGGTAAGTGGAGGGTGTGCCAGGAGGTGCAGGGAGGGACACAGGGAGGGTGTCTCCCAAATGTTAAAGGTCTGTGAGGGGTCTACCAGGGTCCATCATGGTTTCCTTTCTCTATGCCCTTCCTGTGTTCTCAAATATAAATGGGAGCTTGAGTCACTGGTGATCAATTCTCATCAGAAAAGGAAAACTGCAAGAGAGATTGAGTGAATCAGTTTCCACTGAGGAATCCTTGTTCTATTGGCTTCAGTAACAACCTGGAAAAGCAGATGATGTGGGGAAGTAGTGTACTAAAGTAAAAAAACATATACGTGAAGAAAATGGATCATATAATGGTTTAGAAGCTCAAGTAAGGCAAGATGGAGGGAGCACCTGTTTTTTCTTTGTTATGAATAATTCAATGGCTTTTTCTTGTGTACTTTAAGAACGATGATAGGCAAGTTAAATATCAGTGTATCAACGACTTTGTACTTGCACCAGCAACTCTGAAGACACAGTCAGCTGAGGATACTGACTAGTCCTGGTTTGAGCAAGTGGATTAGAGCATCTTTAATTTATGAATTTAAAAAGTCAGATCTTTCCAAATGAAGGATTTGTATGTTTCTGTAGCCCCAGGGAAGCATCCAGCTGTGACTGGTTAACCTTTATTGTGGGATTTCTGTTCTCTTCTATTTAATACACAAACTTATTCACCATAACAACCACTAAAAACTGTGTGGCACAAAACAGTAAAAAAACCCCAAGAAAACCAGCAGCAATACCCATCCTTGAAGGAATACTAACTCAAGCAAACTTCAATTCCATAATGGAAAGATGTACAAAATACCATCATTTGGAACGGCAGGCAATTTTAAAAGCAGCAATACTGGAGCTGTTGCTCTTACAGGGATATAAATAATGACAAATCTGCTAAAATCCGTGAAAGCAAAGTGCCCAGTTTTAGCTTAAATTCTATTCTGTCTTTTGTGAAATAAATCAATCATAATGGCCAGTGATGTTAGATACACAGGCACGGGGGAAACACATTTGTAAGATATATTTAGAATGGGAAATGGAAAATCAGAATATAGGAATGGCTGAATTTCCTGTACGGTTTTATCAAGCTGTTTGCAACTTTATTTTGAAATGGCAATGACATTAACTATGTACTAAATCAAAAAAATTGAGTAATGGTGCTCGTTTATAATGGACTATTTAGAGGGACTGGAAATCCGGTAAAGCAAGGCTATATATATTGCAGATAACAATTTATCTCCTTAGGCCTTAACCTGTTATACCTGATTTTTTTTGGTGATGTTTTAATACACTGGTTTTTATCTTAAACAGTTATGAAGTCAGAACAAATACGTGGCTAAACACCCTCTAGCACAACATTGACATAGCTTGAGTAAATCTACTAGAGGGAAGATTGAATTGCTTATATGATTAGGCAAATCCTTAGACAACCTACCAGCTAACAAGTCATCTGTGAAACCGTTGCTGCCAAGCTGTGAACTTCATGTATATTTTGTCTTTGCTAATTTGCTTATCATTTTGAGAAAGGCTTGAGGAATAAAAGGTTGCGTGACCTTTGGGGGATTTCTTGAATGTCTGGAATCTGCAAAGATGGAAGTGGACGGTTCATACATGGTCTGTAGTGGTTTCTTAACACAACTATCATATTTGAGGGTTTTGGTAGCAGCAAGTGCAATTTATAGCATAAAAGAGGAGAAAACTGGCCAACATATGACACATATTCTTGGCCAAGGGATAATTTTTTTTTATCCTCATACACAACCAAAACATTTATTACACATTAGATTCCCTAGGTTTAGTTAAAAAAGAAGGAGCAAATGATTTTTTTCCCCTCAAATTAAATGTCTTTTTTTGTGTATTACATGTATGATAAAAGTTCTCCATTTCTCACGGTGCATTTGGTTCTTTCTTCTCTTATGTCCTTTATTCCATGCAAGCACATTTTCAGTTTTCATTTTCCTTTAAGCTAACTCCAGATTTCCCTTCCTACGGTCATTTCCTTTTCTGAACTAGCTTTCTTGTTTCCCTGCTAAAGCTTTGCTCTTTGCCCATGTGACTTTCTTTCATACAATTGCTCTCAAGCCCTTTTTTTCTGCAGCACTTCCTTCACACTGCTTCTCTCTTCCCATGTCCCAAGCCACTGTTCTCACTATCACTTAAAAAAACCCTCCCTACTACTCTAGATGTTACTTTTTCAATTCTCCTTGTAGGAGTTCTTGACGACCTGATTTCAACCCTTTTAATCTCTTACTGTATCTGGTTCCTTCTCTTGCAGGCACTTCCTTCAGAAGTTACTGTTGGCCCAATTTCACTGCAGTTCTTTGTCCATTTCTTGATTCTTTTACCCCAGCTCTCATATACTCATGTTATGCTTGCCTATGGTACAATTTCAAGAAGCAGAATAGGGGAACTGGAGCTAGGAGATGAGATCTGTTCCAAAACTTAGGTCATATGTATCTTCATGTTATGAAGTGCTGAAGCTAACAGGACTGGTCCCCAAGTAACTCCATGGAACAGATTTAAAAATATGACTCTAGGCTGGCTTCTCTCTACTCTCTAAGCAGAAGGGCACCTGCTCCCCTATGCTATCCAGGCAATACAATTCAACAGTGGCCTGGAAGAATCCCCTCTGATAATTAGAAATTGGCTTAACATTTGTTGATACCCAACCCTCTTGCTTTTTGGAACTTATATCAGCAAAGCTATCATCTATCTACTACAAACCGAGTGGAGACATTAATTTCATATGAATCACTAAAAACTGTAGTTGCTGATTTGAAGTACACTCCAAAACAGATCAGGAGATAGAGGTTCACTCCCAGTTTTCTTACCACCAAGTCTTAAAAGCATTAAATACTATGACAGTCCTCATGAGAGTGTTTGTAGCTATGGACTGCCAGTTGACTCCTCACTCTCCAACAAAAACATATGTGCACACTTCTGTATAAAGAATTTACATTTCTATTTATCAGATCATATTGCACTTCTGAGATAGAATAATTTGGCATGTAGGAGTTTTAAAGTGTAATTTGGTTGTATAGAATCATAGAACCATTTAGGTTGGAAAAAGCCTTGAAGATCATTGAGTCCAACCATAAGCCCAACACTGCCAAGTCCACCCCTAAACCATGTCCCCCAGCACCACATCGACATGTCTGAATGCACACAGACAAAAATGTTTGAGCAGCAAAAATATTTCCATCCATTGCCATGGACCTATGCATTACAAATAGAAATAAATACTTTCTTATAACTTCCAGAACCTTATTGCCACAGGTTATTACCTTTAAATGGAGCCAGAGGCTTGGAATGGCATTTAAAGTGTCTAGGATGTGTACCAGAATACAGCCATTTGCTATGTACACAGTTTGCACTCGTGACTGTAGAAAAAGTTCCTTACCAGGCTTTGCAGTTTGTGTAAGTCAAAGCAAATTCAATATGGCTGTATTTCTGTGGTCTGGAAGGCAGATACATTTTAGAGGATTCATCTGGTTTCTTGTTGTCACATCTCTAATAATGTCTGGTAGGTGACTCACTGTGCTCCATCCGATCCGGTCACAAGTAACTGAGACAATACAAGGCACACTGGAAAAACAGGCGTTGCTGATTAGTTAGGGCTTCACCAGTTAAAACCTGGAGTACCTTAAAAGAAAAATACAGTTCACAAAGCAATAGAAGTGAGATCAAAGCATGTTCCTGTTTCAAATGCATAGCTGCTATCTTGTTAAATAATGTGCCATTAAAGCTGAACAATATTTGTATTTGCATAACTCTATTTTTCCTGAGTAAAGTACAGCTGCCACATGATGACTGTGTTTGAAAAGACTGTCAAGGATTTACTGTGTGCTGGTAGGTCAGTATTTTTTAAGTCCTTGGCTTAGGATAGTCTAACTTCTAAAAAAGTTGTCTATCATCTGTGAGAAGGCCAAAAGGATATAATAGAGCTGCACTCTAAACTCTGCAGCTGTGAAGATAAAAGCAACAAAAGTCACTTTCTTCTTTAGGAAAAGAGAATTAAGCAAATGACAAATCTCTTCTTCAATCTGTTAAATGAAGGCCTACCTGAGCATTACTCTGGTTCTGACAAGGCATGAATTTAAACACAGTAACTGTTCCTAATCAAATCTACGTGTGTGATACTCTTGCATTTTTTACACAGGTCTTACTACTTTGGGATTTAATCAGTTTACAGAGCAAGCTAAATTAAACTAGAATGAGGCACAGTTATTCCCAAAAAATGAAATTTTCAGAGACCCATTATTCCAGGAAAGCTTTGTTTGTTGTTGGTACTCCTCTCACTGCAGTCAGGTTTCTCCCAAACATATGTTAGCATTTCAGTGTCCTTTTACTATTTACTTGAGCAAGACTATGATCATTAAATGATTCTGCTCTAATTGCTTTGAAGACCCTAATTCTTTCCTAAATCTTTCTGAAGTCTCCTAGATCTCAGACTGAGTTAAAAAAACTTTATGTATGTTTAACATGTGAAAATGGTCAGAAAGTTAAACACTGAGCTGACCCAGCAAAATTACTCTGTGGGTTTCTACACTTACAGTTACTCAGTCCTGACATTTACAAGTTTCCGTGCTGTAAAACCTCATGTGAGTAAAATAATATTTTTACTACCTCTCAGAGCTTTGTAAGTCCAAGCAATATGATATATAGCAAATGATTGGTAAAGAGAGTAGACAATCAATACCATTATCACATCTTAATCTATCTGGATAGTGTCTGTCCCACAGAAAATGCCTAACTGGTACTATACTAATAAAGCAGACAGATTCAATGGGGAATTAAACTTACTGCTGACATGCTAAACAATATTTTTTTCAAGACTCTAGCATGGAAATACAAATTCACTGTAGACCATAAGCATTCAGTTCATCACTCATTATGCTACTTGGTCAGTTTGAACTGCCCTTGTCTGCTGTCGCACCTGGCTTCTCAACCTGCTGTGAACAGACACACAATGGCACAACAGTCTCCTGCGGGACAACAACTGTGACCCTCCACTGACCACCTGCCACTGAGCTGCCCAGCTTTCCCATGAGGCTCAGACCAAAATCATCATGGGCCAGAAGCCACAACTGGCTACTTTGCTCTAGGTGTCCTGCATGCTTGGGGAGTAAGGGAAAGGAGCGCTGCAGGGAGCGAGGGGAGCAAAGGGAAAGGTGCTGCAAGGGTGTCAGGTCAGCCCAGCAGCGGGGCCATTCTTGGCAGTACCAGCTTCGGCTGCCCTCCTGGCCGGACCAGCTGGATCAGCAGCTGAGACGCATGATGCTTCAAATAGTAGAAACCAAAAACTTCACTGGTGTTAATTCCCTCTCTTAACTCTGCTCTCCTTCTCTCACACTCTCCTTTTCCCTTCAGCAAGGAATTAGGCTTCCAGTTTCTGGAGTTTTTGCCTGCTGGTGGTAGATTTTGTCTCTGCTTTCTGAGTGTTTGATGTTTGTGCTTGCATACTTCAGAAGGCTGCCTTTTCTTTTCATATTATCGGTTGTACATTAGCCAGACATCTTGCTATTCTTTTTTTCCGCAGCTAACTAATTGATTGATTGTTCGCAGGACAATAGTTGGAAAGGGAAAAGAACTCTATTAATTAATTGGTAAATGAACATGCACATAACAGATGTTTGAAACACAGAAAACAGTATATAATATGCTGCCTTTAAATGAATAAACAATGTGTGGGAAAAAAGAAATCAAACATGCACAACTCCCTACCCTGCTGCTTTCAGAAACACGGTCTTTTGTCTGAAAACTCATCCAACCAGAAGGTGGGTTGTTCTCCAGAATCACTGATTCAGATGATGTCTGCCTTTGACAAGAGTGCACTCACCATGACGGGGGGCCATTTTCCCCTCAGAGACACCTTAAGGGTCCTGTACTGAGACTGACCTAAGTCTTAAAAATTCTTATGATGTAAGAACTCTAGGATATGCTTTTCCTAAGTTTCCAGCTAAAAATACTCCATCTTATTTTATCCTTTCTAAATTAATAACAGCTAAGAATAAATTATATCTTGTCAAAAAGAGCATACGTGCTTTTTCTGTAATGTAGGTTTTTGTGTAATGTATGTGTTCAGGAGGAGATGTTCTTTAGCTGTGCTAGTCTGTCTTAGAAAAATATATATTCATAGCTAATCCTATATCCTCAGAAGCACGTTTTTCAACAGAAGCACTATTTTCAACACAGACGTGGCTTTCTTCCTGCTGTAAAAATGCAGTAGGAACAATCTGATTATAAGGTTCTGTTACACTAAAAACAGAAGAATTTTTATCTTTTTTTTTAAATTATTTTTTGTGGTTGTCACTGTTGCTTTAATCATACAAGAGAAAAATCACCAGAAGAGGGGATCAATTCTACAAGCTCCCTCTGATCATCAGTAATTCTGTTGAATGACTGAACTGTAAATAAAAAAAGTACCCAGGAACTAGACCTGGGAATTACAGGAGTGCAAGCATGTTGGAATAAATGTACACCCCCAAGATTTTCCACATAGATAAATCCTTTTGCATAGGCACTCAGGACTGAGCCAAGGAGGAGAATAAAGATCAGTGATGACAAATTCTAAGTTTTAGGTGCACTACCATCTAGGACAATTTTTCCTTTGGTAGTTTGCAACTTCCCTATAACCCAGCAGATCAAGAGGTACTGAGGGGAAAAACACCTACGGGCAGATGCAGGAAAGAACCTAATCATGCTGGAAATCACACCAGGCTGCTGGCACAGCACCGTGCCCCAGGGTATATACCTGCCTTTCAGTATGGCTAATGAGCTCAGGCACAGCACAGGGTCACTCCGAACTGACCCGGTTTGTGTCTCTCTGGCTCTACCGTGTGAGCAAAGCACACCACCCCCTGCCCATGGCTGTCCTTGCAGACACCGTGATGGGTGCAGGGGACTTCAGCAGCTCCAGGGTGAAGTGCAGATCTCAGCAGGCACTCTAGGGTGCTGCAGGTTGAGCTTAGAAGACACCATTTGGCTCACCTGGCTATAATCATGGTCAGTCTAAAGCCTATTTACAAGTTCACACAGCAGTTATTGTGAAGTAAACCAAGGTGACAACAGAAAAACAGAAGAGCTATTCTGCACTGGCTACATATGCAGATCTTCCATTCTGGGTTTCAAGTGCAGCCTCACCACCCAGCTCAATCCCCATACTGTCAATGTCAGGGTTGGGTTTTTTAGACCACATTCATCACAGGCAGCATGAGAGGGCCTTGCCAAGCCAGGGCTTGGGACTGTGGCCCTCATCCCACTGCAAGAGAAGGAGACTTGAGTTCTTCAGACCAACTTCTAAAGTATTGAGGCAATTAACACTTACATACATTTAGATTGTCTGGAAAATCGGTTTGAGGCCAAATACCTTTGGGAATTTAAAAAATGTTTTCATTGTGTTTGATCTAACCTTCAGTTATTCCTCAAAGCTAAGAAGATTTGAATTCTGAACGTTACTGAAGTGTCACCTCTACATCATCAATATGAAGCTGATTTGAAGCAGTGGGTGAACTGGAAACCTAACTATAAAGAAAGAGGTGGAACAGAGGAGTACGTTGTCTAAACATTTCTCTGCCGGCACAGGATTGTTTCATATGCCATGCTTCCTGCAATGAGGGAACACAGTTAAGCTACTAATTCATTCCAGATGACTTTTAACATTCTCTGTTACTTAAATTCCATAGTCCTAGAGGTTAACATTAAAAAAACAAAACAAAAAAAACAACAAAAAAACCCCAACCAAACAAACAAAACAAAAAAAACCCAAATCAAACTATTGTAGCAATAAACTAAGACTTACATTTTGTCCATACCGAAACATTTTGTGGCACTGAATAGAAGTACGATGTGCTGGGTGGGGCTGGGTGACTGAGGGGTTTCCCTCTGGGGCCATGGGGGCCTTCTGATCGCCGCTGCTCTCTGCAGCATTTCTGCCAGCATCCAGAGCTGACTGAAGCTGCTTTGGGCTGCCAATAGCACCGGGTTTTATATTGGTGATTATTGCAATAATGCACTGGCAGGAAATTTTCAGCACTTAAATAGTTTTTGCAGAAATACTTTACTCATTATTATCTCTCACCCAGGCTCCAGAATAAAATGAGATTTACAGGTCAGTTCTCTCTTGGCAGAACGGTGTTGCCCCAGAGCAGCAAGCCGAGTGCAACAAAAACTGTCCATGAAAGTCCTGGAGAGGAAAAATAATGTGGAAACTGGGGAAGATGCACACAGATACAAAATGATCGTGCTGTCTGTAATTTTTCAGGAAAAAAAGTTTGAAAGGAAAGAACCAGGGTGATCGTGGAGCTGGCCAGCCAGATGTGGGATGCGTCACCTCTGATCCTGGGAGCAGAAAACATGTTTTGAGAACCTTCGCTGAAGGCTGGAAAGTAAAATACATCGCGGGGATGTCAGGCAGCTCCCACCATCCTCTCTTCGCATGAAACCTGTTCAAAAATTCAACATGAGGAAGGCCCCGGGTGCGAGCGGGAAACTCCGCCCGCTGCTTTCCCTCAGCTTCTCTCGCCTATGTCCCTCCTGCCGCCCCGGGGTCCCTCGCCTCCCTCACGGCCAGTGCCGCGGGCTCCATCG
>JAAGNO010014832.1:0-16734 GCA_033439905.1 Ceryle rudis
AGGGGAGCTGAGCAATGCTGAGCAAGAGCTAAAGGGCCCTTTTAGGGGGGCAAGAGGATGGGGCCAGACTCTTTTTTCAGTGGTGCCCAGAGACGGGACAAGGGGCAACGGGTGCAACCAGGAGGTTCCATTCTGAACTGGAGAAGAAACTTCTCTCCTGCCCAGGCTGCCCAGAGAGGTTGTGGAGTCTCCTTCTCTGGAGGTATTTCAAACCCACATGGACAGTGTGAAGCTGGGCCCCCTGCACTGGGTGACCCTGCTGGAGCAGAGGAGTGGGATGAGATCATCTGCAGAGGTCCTTTCCATCACCTACCCTTCTGAGATAGGCTCACATCAGCCCATCCTACAGCTGCTTTCCTGCATCTCTCCTTCAAGGATCAATCCATTTTAGCACCCAACTTCCACTGTCCCACGGAGGAGGTCAGAACCATGGTACAGCACATAGCCCCCAAGGCCAGACCTGCCTCCACCAGCTCATGGGGTCCTGAGGCCGCAGCTCCTTGATGGGGTGAGCAGAGTCCACACACTGGTCTAGAGCTCCAGCTTTGCTGCCCGCAGCATGCCAGTGCAGCCGGGAAGCCGTGAGCGATCCCTGCCAGCCTCAGCACCACGGGAAGCACGTTGTCAGAGTGGCTTTTAAGAAGCAGAGAGATGAACCATCATCCCAGTGCTGACAGCATATCCCGGTGCTTCCACATGTCCCCTCGAGAGCACTCAGGGCAGGGGGGGTGTCTGTGGATGCAGATTTGTTTCCAGCAGCAAAGTTGGTGGCACCGCGTTCACCCCCAACCCGTGGCCAAGCGGCGGGTGGTGTCTATGGCTAACATGCAGCTGCTGGTACCCTGGTTAGGAAGGCACGTGTGGCCGTGCAGTCGGAGCGTTAGGAAGGTGGAGCACTGGAGGGGGAAGCAGGAAGGAGGTGCCATGAGGAGAAAGGCAGCGCTGTGGGTAAATACCTTGGGATGGAGTTTCTGTGAGCTCTCAGTCTTTTTCTCCTGTTAAAAATCCATAAAGAGGGTGTGAAAGTCGAGAAGCGGAGGGTCCACACTGGGCTTTGCAGGCAGGGAACTGAATGCCCACAAGCCTGGATGCTGGGAAACCGTCCTGTCAGGCTGGGGAGTGCTCAGATCTGGGGCCAGGCCAGGAGATGCCCTCTGAGCAAAACCCTGCCCGTTTCCATCGCCCTCCCTGGGTCCCCGC
Organism: Ceryle rudis; assembly: GCA_033439905.1. Classification (NCBI taxonomy): domain Eukaryota; kingdom Metazoa; phylum Chordata; class Aves; order Coraciiformes; family Cerylidae; genus Ceryle; species Ceryle rudis. Next base: position 1,201 of record JAAGNO010014832.1, read on the forward strand.
TGCCTCCACGGCAGGTCGCAGAGGCCACCCGGGCACAGAGCTGACCTACAGCCCACGGACACTCCGACAGCCTCGCACGAGCCAACAGCATGGGAGAAGTGTGCTCACAAGGGAAAGCGATTGTTAATGAAATGTCTGAACTAGTAGAGCAGCAAGAGCTGAAGAGTAAGAGACACCTTCCAGCCTCCTCCTGGGACACTGCACAACAAGGCCACCTCACCACCAGCGACCAGCGCAGCAGGGACAGGCTTCTCTGCAACTGCCTGAGCAGGGAGACCTCACACAGGAAAGCTGCTCTGCTCTGGTCTTCCCACCCCTTCACAGCTATCCTGGCCTCCAGAGGAGGCCAACGTAACACAGCCAGACTGGCAAATACCGAGTGACACCCCGATAGAGCTGAATGAGGAAAATTAACTCAAAGATACAGAATCTGCTGGACTTCTTGTTCCAGGGATGCACACAGACCATCCCTTCTGAAAGCAAAGCCCAAAGCTCAGGCGCACTCCCCCCAAATACAACCCATTTCTGAGCAAGCAGCAGCCTGGGAACACCCCGTGCCAATAATCACCAAATGCAGAGGGACAGAAGCCACCATCGCAAGACATGGAGCTGTTGGGTAGTTGAGAGCAACCCGCCTTGCAAGAGGATGAAGGCAGCAGGTAGCTGCCAGGTGCAGCAGGACTGCACAGCAGCCTCGGGAGCTCGGCAGGCAGCTCCATGACACCTTCTCCTCCTCCCATCCCGTCTCACCACAGGCCTCTGGCCCACATCCTTTCATCTGGTTTTAGTTGCAAAGGAAAGCCCCAGCCCCAGCAGCTGACACAGCTCCTGTGCCAGCTACACGGAGACTGCGCTATTCTCAGCCTGTGATTGTTGTGTGCTGGGGGGGCTGTGCTGGACCCACGCCACGAGCACAGATCTCCTGGTTTTCCTCTCCTGTTGTCAGAGCTACAGCCCAGGATGGCGTTGGACTTTGAATAGATATGGAATTTGGAAGGAAAAGTCCTTCCCTGGATGGAGGAAAATGGGCATCTTGTCCTTGGTCCCAGTGGCTTTGGAAGATGCGCCAGCTGAGCTCTCAGGGGTCCCGCAGGCTGGCAGCCAGTGAGGGTGTTAAAGGGAACAGTAGGGAGAGGATCTTGGTGAGGCAAAGGAACCACTTTTCAGACCACTCGTAACACAACAACAGCAAGGAGGGGAGGAAACAGGAACAGGAGTCAGAGAACAGGAGCATCCAGGGAAGCAGTGCAGTGGCTCTGAAGGTACTGATGTGCTGAGATCAGGCCCATAGCAATAAAATCTCCACCTTCATCACCCCAGGAGCATACCTGTACGTCCTGGCACAGCCTCTTCAGAGGGGGAGACTTGCTGCACGTCCCATCCACCGCTATCTCTTCCCTCCCCACATGCTTCACCACGATGCACTTTTTCAAAGGGGAGCCCCTGTAAAAGGCAGGAGGTGTCAGATCAGGCTGTTCGGGCAGGGGCTGACCACTTGTGGGCTTTACAAGCAGCACAGGAGGCAGAGCAGGGGTCCTGAGCTGCTTTTGTGGGGCGTATGTGCCCCTGCACACCCCAGGGACACTGTGAACTGCCACAGGACACCCACCACAGGAGCAGGGTTTGGACAATAGGAGAGGTCTGTGCACGGATTATAAGGTGCAATTCCATGGATCTCTCGCAGGTACTGCTGGGGAGATTCCATCCAAATCCCACTTTGCCAGCCTGCACCCACAAACAAGACCTCCCACAGCACCCAGCAGGCAGCAGAGGGCTGCTCCCACCCCTAGACGTGGCCGACTGACTGAGTCAGAGGGAGGAAAGGCTTCCAAAGCCGTATTGCACACGAAGGAAAAGAGGGGGCTTTCATCCCCTGAGGGCCAACGCAGTCTATACCTATAATGCAGACAAAATGATCTGATCTCCCATCAGCTCTGTCACGGCACCAACACACTGTCTCCATCAGTTAATTCCCAGTGCTGGGCCAGCTCTGGAGTCCTCAGCACAGCAGGGACAGGGACCTGCTGGAGCAGGGCCTGAGGAGCCCCAGCAATGCTGGGAGGGCTGGAGCCCCTCTGCTGGGAGAGCTGGGGTCGTTCAGCCTGTAGAAGGCTCCAGGAGACCTTCTGGTGGCCTTTCGGTAAAGGGGCCTGTCAGAAAGCTGCGGAGGAACTCTTGAGCAGAGAGCATAGTGATAAGATGAGGGGTAACAGTTTCAAACTGAAAGAGGGGAGATTCAGATTAGTTATTAGGAAGAAATTCTTCACTGGGAGGGTGGTGAGACCCTGGAACAGGTTGCCCAGAGAAGCTGTGGGTGCCCCCTCCCTGGTAGTCTTCAATGCCAGGTCAGACAGGGCTCCAAGCAACCTGGTCTAGTAGGATCTGTCTCTGCCCGTGGAGGGGATTTGGAACCAAGTGATGTTTAAGGTCCCTTCCAACCCTGTGATTCTGGCATCAATGCTCTTCTTACAAGGTAATCCAGTCTTCAGAAGGAATCCAAACTTACTTGTCTTTACATTTCTGGAGGGCTTCATCTGCAATCTGCTTCAAGGTGACCAGCTTGTCCCCACGATAAAAGGCATCTACAAAATAGTAAGGAAAACTTTAAAAGGGGCTTCGCAGCTAAAGCAGCCTGGGACAGCTGGAAGCAACAAGCAGCCTCGGCAGGGCAGAGCTCAGCTCATGCACTGGAGTGAGGGAAAGCAGGCAGGCAGCTGATGGGAAAGGTTTCCTAACACATCCTTTTGGCCTAGAGAAAGAGATGCCAAGAGAAATGGTGAAATTCCTTCCCTGGGAGAGGTTCCAATTTGACCTGAGAAGTCTCTTAGAAATATTTTGTGGGAAATAATCCAACAGGGCCAGAACACAGACTACAGTTTAGTGGGACCTTTTCGTGCTGAGGACCTACCAATAAAACCGCTACTTTTCACACTATCACAAAGCCAGTCGGGGAAGTGCAGAAGGCTCACACACAAACTCTAGCACTTTCTTGATCCCTTGCTTTACAAGGCTGAGAGTTGAAACAGAAATGTCCCTGAAATTGGGAAGGGAAGGAATTCTCATATTAGGACTGCCTCAGACATGGTACATCTTGCAAACATCTGGCTAATTTTGAAGAAGAACATGGATGAGAAGCATTTGGAGACATGTTATCAGCAGCTGGTGACATCATGCTGTACAGGACACAGTGGGTGGGTTGCTTGGATGCTTCACTATACGTTCAAAGAGGAAAACAGAACTCGAGCACAGCTACAAGCAGCGCACCCGCCTTGCAACAGCTCAACTGAAGCACTGCCACTTCCTCTTCCATTTCCAAGTGCATCTGGCATTTAAAATTAAGACCTTTTGGACCAGCAGCAGCAGTGGCTCAGGGTACAGATGTGTGTTTTACCTGCCGTGATGAGGAGAGAACAACCGCAGTCAAGAATCCGCTCGCAAAGAGAGTCGGACGAGAAACCTGCAAACTGACAGAGAGGACACAACCCAAGTCAGCAAGAACACAAAACACCCTCAATCCAAACCTTCAGCCATGGTAAGTGATACCACCAGGCACTGATGGAGAGAGCTAAAGGAGCTCATTGCAGTTACTGCAAAGAGGGGCTCGGAAACAGCAGCACCTTCACTTAGTTTCCATCCACCTCGTGGTCAGCACACATCTCCAAGATCCAATCCCAAAAACAAGAGCTGCTCCCCGCAAGCTGCTCAGCACCAAGAGCAAGACAAAGGGCTTGATCCTACCACAATGGAGTGTAGAGCTCCAATCCTGGCGCAGGCCAGCATGGCTACAACCAGCTCCAGGATCATCGGCAGGTAGATGGAAACTCTGTCTCCTTTTTTGACGCCTGTGGAGGGAAAATGAACACATCACTTGTCAAAAGAACAGCACAGAGAAATAACCCGATTTTAAATCAACATTTATATGCACAGAATGAAGCTTCAGCTGGAGTTAAGACTGGAAACGGCCTGGGATTTTGCCTTTCAAGCCCTACGGCTCTTGTAAGATGACTGCAATGAACACTCTATGCTCTTATTGGGTAAGGCCCTTGAAGGAGGCAGAAATGTAACCAGTGCCCAGTGCTCGTTGGAAAACCCCAGAGCAGGAAGGTCTGGAGCACGGACCTCTTCCTTGTACAGCTGACATGACCAGCATTCATCAGTTTTCAGACAGAGCCAGAGATACACCTCCAAAAATGTCTTGGCAGAAATCTGCATCCACCCTGCTTTACAACTGTGGAAGCAGAGGCAGAAGTGAAGCATTTTGAACAGAATTACTCAACAGACTGGCAAGCACAGATAAAAAATGGACCCAATCTCTGAAACCCTGCTCCAACGCCTTCCCAGCACCCAACGCTCCTATTGCTTCACATACCTTGGCCGCGGAGGACATTGGCAAACTGACAGACTTTGTGCAGCAACTCGCTGTAGGTGATTTTCGCAGAATCCCCGGGTTCATTCCCTTCCCTGGAAAAGCAAGGGAATATCTGTGACCATACGAGTGTTACAAGGGAAGAGTGACGGTGAAAGTTCAGAGGTACTGCTTTGGACAACACCTATGTCCTCACCTGCCCTTCCGAGCACAGAGCAACCAAACTTTAGGAACACGATCCTGGCCTGAAGTTCTCCAACGGTAGGGAAATTAAGTCCAAAGTCCCCATCCCGGTGTAGATCGCTACACCCGAAAGCCACTGAATGCACGCAGTGGAAATAGGTGGTGCTTCCAGAGAGGCAAGAAGCAAAGCGAACCAAAGCAAAGAGTGCACAGGCTCAAGAGCAAGCCCAGATTTACAGCCCGGCCCCCTTGCTCACATGCACGCAGGCCTGAGTGAAACACCGGCCAATGTTCTCGTGCAGCAACACCCAGCCCTTAAATACCTACCCTCTGATGGACTGGGATGGGATGCCAAGAGCTGTCTTATTTTCCAAGGTCATACATAAATATACTCGTGTGTATTTGTTCAGTGCCGTGCCCGCTCTGCATTATTCTCTCTGGGGTCCTCCACGAGCCAGCTCTGGGTTCCTGCGGCCCAGGTGCCAGTTCAGCAGGACATTGACGTTAGACACACAAAAGGGAAGAGCCCAGAGCCGCACCCAGAGATGGAAAAGGAACGTCACAGCTCAAGGGAAAGGGTTTGCTACCAAAGTAAAAAGCAGTGAATTTTAACGTGACACAACACCTCAGCCATGCAAACACGGTGGCACTCCCAGTGGAGGGGGAGATTAATGATGAACTTGAAGTTCCACCACACTCAGCAGAGCAGCAGTCTCCCCCACCCAGGAAGGAAGGAGATGCTTTCCCAGGTCTCTCCTCGAGGCAGCCAGCACAGAAACATTAGTGATCCATGAAAGAACAGGGGTATCGCTCTCAGTTGATAGGCCCCCTGGAAAGGTGTCCCCTTGAGTATGTGCAGCCAAATGAAAACCAACAGCAGCACGGGGAGGAAGCCAGGAAGCACCTCCAAGCCATGTCCTCCTTAGGACTGCAGTCAGGCTCCGTCTAACTGGGGAAGAGAAACCTCACTTCTTGAACACCTCAAATAATCCAGAGCACGTAAAACCCATGTACTGAATTGTAGCTATAACTAACTCCTGGTCTCCTTGTCCCCAGCAACACAAACAGAAAGTCTCCTGTGATGCAGAAATGGTTGGACTCAATGATCTTCGGTGGTCCCTTCCAACCCCTAACATTCTGTGATAAAGAACCACCCTCATTCCTCAGGTAATTCTGTGTCAGCACAGCAGTGACCACCTGCTCAGAGCGGATGCGGTCCTGGTGGAAACCCTGTAACAGCTGGGACAGCCCCACGGATACACACTCTGCACCTCCCGCCCCACGCAGGGGAGGGCTTTCAGAATGGGTGTTACACTTGGATCATCCCGTCCAAAGCTCCTTGTGGATCTACCGCTTCCAACCTTGACTGATCCCTCTTGACACCAAGTTCCACAGTGCTCTGCAGGGATTGGGTCCACCGATACCTGCACAGGGCAGCGTATCTTCCCACCACTGGCTCCTGAGAGGGGATTGCCTGCTTGATCCTTTAGGCAAGGCTGGTCCTTTTTAAATGCAAAGAGGGGAGAAACAAGAATAAAAAAGAAAAGTGTGGGAATAAGAACTAGGGCAGGCAGCTCAATCTTGGCATCTGAGCAGTGTCCTCACCTTTCCCCAACAGAAGCAAGAGCATCACTTGGAGCTACACGACATGTGACATCATTAGATGGGTTCTCAGCTACTGAAGAGAAACCAGGCAATCAGAGGAGTTTCCTTTTTGATTTTATTACTTGAGGGTCAAAGAGCCAACAGCTGATTTCAGTGCTGGACTGAGCAGCTGTAACTGATCTGGCTGGAAGGAAGAGCATCTGCTCCTGTTGTGTCCGGCCACATGCTGAGGGCCTCCCCTCGCCGGGCAGGGGTTTTCCTTGGTGCATCTCCACCGGTAGTGCGAGAACATCAAGGCTAGGGTTGTGTAAACTTCCTCGGGTATCACCGTGGGTGCAGCCTGGCCCCTCAACAATGAGCCTTGCTGCAGACTCTCTTAAAGACAAGTATAATGCTGCCACACTCAAGCTGCAGCATCCCCACCCGCTAATCCCTCACCTGGAGATCTCTGCACGGGGTCTGGGGTGGTCACTGCTGCTGTGAGATGGGCTGATGGTGGGACGGAGATGGAGCCTGTGTAAAAAACTGTGCTGAGCACCTATGTTTGGCCGGTAGCCAAGAGGAGATGGCAGCCAGGCCATACTGAACTGTGTCTTGGGGTGAGCAGCCCCACTTACCCTCCCCAGACAGAGCTATGGGGCCAGTGCCCGCAGATGGAACCTGTGAGGGACATGGGCCTGCCCTGAGCCACCTGGGTGAGAGGCACCGCTCCGATGTCCCTGCTTTCCCTACAAGTGAGAAGTGCATCTCAAATACGCCAGGTCCTCCCCCTTGTCGGGCTTTGGGAAGGAAATTCAGGCCAGGGAACGCACACAGGTTTGTCCTCAAAGCCAGCACAAATGGGGCACTGCAGGAGAAACACAGAGTAGGGTCAGAGAGAAGTTAAAACCTCCGCGAGGGTTTTCAGAGGGCTTTCAAAGTCCTTCCCATTCATTTGTGTGACTGCAAAAAAGCTCCACTACCATCAGCAGAGGAAACCTCAGGCTGCAGATTTTAAGACGACCTTGTGCTTAATGGGAAATGAGTCATGTCCAAGCTTCTAGAGAACAAGTTTCCTCCTTTCACTGCATCTCCAAAGGCCTCCGAGCAGTCTCTCAAGAGCTTGGTGATTGCTTTAAGTCTCCCCGCATCTGAAAATAGTTAGGAGTGCCCACAGCTACACTCAGTGGGCTACAGCAGCACTCGGAGATTGCCCTGTCCTCTGCCCTGGCACAAAAGCCCAGAGAATCCTGTATTTTAGACTGGCCATTTAAAGGAACATCCACTCCCATGCTACCAAAAGCGAGTCTGTCAATTCCCAGCAGCAAAGTTGTGGGAGCAGCATCTTCCCTTTGGCACCCATTGGACATAAGCAACAGCTGTCAGTCCTGAGCCTCACATGCAGACTCGCTTCTTCAAATTAAATTGAAAGAGAAGTAACAATAAAATAAGCCCCCCCCATCCAGAGTTCTGAAAATGTTACCGCAGTGCCCAGCTCTGCACAGCCCAAGCCCCAGAGAACTCAGCATCCCCCAAATATATTGGGTTTTTTTAAGAAGTGGTGATGAAAATAGTTGGCAGCAGCACCGCTGCGATTGCTACCGTGCGATCTTTGATCTAACAGCAAGCTGCCTTCTGAAAGGAAAAAAAACAATTCTCAGTTCCCCAGACTTCCCAGACACATCATTAGATGAAATCCCCAGCAAAACGCAGTTTGCACCTGACATTCTTCTTATCTCCCTCAAAGCGGGTCCTGCCTTCAGCAGCGAGTAATCCAAGATTTTACAGTATCATCTGGGTCACAGCGGGAACGTGTTCGGGTTTTGTAGCACTCGAGAAGCCCGTGTTTTACATCCTGCACGTTGCACGCACGCTCAGCTGGAGGAAGGCATTTTTTGGCCATATGGTCTCAGCTGAACCACCCATCGACTAAGAAAATGCAACTTCTTTTAAATTAAACACACAGACGCGCAACTGGGGATTTTCCGAGGCAGGCTTCTCCTAGGAATGGGTGCTTTCTGGAAAAAGCCAGGTTCCCTGCCAAGACAATGGCTTTCTAGCTGCTTTTCAGCCATTCATTGCCAGGGCCAGAGAGCCCAAGGGCACCGGGACCATGCCCGCAGCAGTGTGCAGGATGGCAGTGCCCAGCTCCACACAAAACAGGTCGTGTCGACATATTCAAGGAAGCTCAGGCTCTGTAGAGCACTTAGCATCCCGCTCCCTTCTGCCAGCAGGGAAAATAATGGACTCTCCAGTGCTGAACAGCCACCGTGGTGCGCACGAGCCCCATGGCTCACGCCTTTGGTGGCCCTACCACCGTGCCTGGGAGACACGGTCACGTGGAGGAGTCACCCTGGGCAGGGGAAGAAGAAAACTTCAGGTGAGAAACCTGAACTCTTGTCACCTCGGTGGCACGACCACTCTTATGGAAGGCTCCTGGACTGACTGCTCAGCTGGGAGCTTGACTATGGAGATGCAGTGCCCAGACCTATTCCACCCGGTGCCCATGGAGCTAAACCAAGGTTAAATTGTGGTTGGAGTGACCACACAGGCTAGCAAGGGGTGTAGTGTGGTACATACACCGTGTAGTAAGGAAGGTGGTTTGTAGGAGCAGGGAAGCATTTTAAACAAATCTGAATAGAGAGTCACTATAGAGGTGACACTGTTCCGAGTGAAATCGGATGTTGCAGAAATAGCATCTTTTAAGAAGTATTTAATAAAAAATACTTGGGATCTCTCTGGGGGATGCCAGATTCAATTTGAAAGTGTCCAAGGCCAGGATGGATGGGGCCTTGAGCAATCTGGTCTAGTGGGAGGTGTCCCTGCCTGGGGCAGGGGAGGTGGAACTAGATAAACTTTAAGGTCCCTTCCAACTCAAACCATTCTATGATTTTGTAGAGCCCCATGAACTCCAGCACTGACCGTATGGAGCAGTCAGGGATATGGAGCAGCAGAGTGGGAGAGGGAAGCCGTGGCCAGATGTACTCCTGGATACCTGCACCAAAACATCAAGGCTGACTACAGGACTTCTCAAAGCACTGGGCTGCTTCAACCACTCCTCACATACCCCAGCGAGCCTTACGCTGCCCACCCAAGCGAGCTGAGCCCATCTCAGCTATAGGATAACAAGCAGCAGGGAGGAGCAGGTAAGTTCTTAACCTGCTCCAGCTCAGAGGCCAAAGGCATGTACACTTCCCAGAAGATCCAAAGGGATCAAGCAAAGGTGACCCAAAAATGAAACAGAGATGCTGTTTCATTTCTCTCTTTCACCAGGTTTCTAAAGAAAAATTATTTGCATAACTTGTTGGAGTAACAGATGAACGCAGCTTCCCTGTGCGACACCACTGCAGAGCTGGCACGGAGCAGCAGGAAGCGCAGGTTGCATCACTGGGAATTATGGTTTTCAAGATAATTGTGGTTTACAAGGGTTATTACCCCGCTAAGGGAAGCTGGTGTACAGGACAAAATGATGAAGTGAAGGTGAGCAAGGTTTCCAGTAACTGCCAGACCATCTGCAGATCCAGACAGTCAGAAACAGAAAAAACACAGACCAAAGCAAACGAGGGCACAAAGCCAAAGCCCATCTGACCCCTGCAAGTGCTCCCACTGAGGACCAAAGGGGATGAAGATCATTTAAGTTTCTCCTCTTGGTTCCTGTAACCACACCACCCTCAAATAAAAGCATTAACCCGAAGTTACCGAGCCCAGCTGGGCTGTGGGCCCCTGGAAGGTAAGTTTTCAGAGCAAAGCAAACCACCTCAAAGCCACCAGGTTTCATTCTCCAACCGGCAGAGAGGCGATGGCAACTCACAGACCAGTTTTGCTTACTGCAGGAAAAAGGCTCCATGTTTTAGGTACTGGAAAGCACCCTTAAGAAAACACAGATTCCCAGTTTGAAAAAGGTGCTGGAAGAGGGAAAAGACCCTTTCCCAGATGATGCAACACCACAGGAAGAATTTGCACAATGGGGAACCGCAGGAAGCCTCCAGCCAAGCAAAGATGCGGACTGTGGGAATTTCCACCCTAAAAACATCTCTGGTGCCCAAAGTCCCTCCTAAGCATGGGAGCAAGCTGGCGCACGAGAGGCACAGGATAAAAAAAAGCAAGTTCTCCAGCTCCTGCTCCACCAGCAGCCTGTCCCCAGAGCACGGTACAAGGCGAAGGAAGGAGCGTTCCTCTGCCGCAGGCTCCTGCACAGTGACACCTCCTCACATGCAAGGGCACTGGGGGCAGCCAGACGGACTCACTGCTTCCCGATCCGTCCCGCATCCAGATTTAGAGCAGCCAAAATGCCAGGCAGTGCTTGGCCGGGCTGAGCTCCTGCCATCTGGGGAATGGGCTCATGTGCCCATCGCGTGGGCAGCGAGAGCCCTGGGCGTTCCCGACGCCTGCACTGGCACACACGGGCTGCGTGCTCAGCCACCAGCTGCTCCCAAACCTGCTGCCGTTTGGCCTCGGCCGTTCTCAGGAGACCCAGAAAGCATGCAACCTGAAGAAGGGTCTGCCTGGAGACAGCCTGGGGAGTTTGGAATCAACAGCCACCAAAACAACAAAGACAACGATGGTTTCTCCTTCCACCCTGAGTCTTGCTTATCCCACCTGACACAGGAACTCGAGCAGAGAGAGCCCTTTAAAATCCGTCCTTGAGAAAACAGATTACTTTGAAATGTGAAGTTTGGCAAGAGCAGCTGTGCAAAATAATCAGAAAAAGACACCGTTTCATCAGAAAAAAATGCTTGGATTTGCATGGATTGTTCAATATGGAAATGCTCCTGGAGAGACTGCCCAAAGCAGAAGGGCTTCCAGCAGGGTCAGCACTGCTGGTTCCAGGAGGGAGACAGGGGGGCTGAAATAGGTTTGCAAAAAATCTTCACGAGAAGGTTTCATAATGGGACAGACTGCCCAGCCCTGCCCGTGCTTAACGGCACCTATCTCCCACGACAGGAACGCGTGGCAGCAAATACCCAAAGGGGGTCTGGGAAGGCTGAGAGGTTTTTTGAGTACAGGGTTTACCAGAAAGCTCAGCCTCTGCAGTCCCAGAAGCTGTGCTCAAATCCTATTGCATCATGACAAGGATCAAGAAAGCTGCAGCTGCATGACAACAGAGTAGCCTGGAAGGGGCTGGTGAAAAGGTTTTCCCAGTATGTCCAGAAATATTTGGCAGCACTGAGAACACTGTTGACTAAGCCTGGAAACAGAAATCCCAGGGAAAAGAAAAATCTCATCAATGTACCAGCATCACCTTCTAAAACCACACAGTTAACTCTGAGACCAACATCAAAACCACCCAAGGACTTTCCTCTCCAGTGCCCCCCATACACATAGGTAGGGCCTAACAAAGCCCCATTGTCAAATCCATCTCTGAGCCAAAGGATCTCAACCAGCAATTGATCATGGACTTAGGATGACAGGTTCCTGCTGCTGTCAAGAAGCCCAATCCAGGCTGACAAGCAGTGCTGTGCCAAAGCTGGAGCCCTGCGCCCTGAGGAGCTCTGTGCACCATGTCCAGCCCCAATGCCCATCCTCTCCAGACTGACTGACCCAAATGTGGGCATTACTATGCCTCTATTTTACAAAACAGCCAAAGTGGAGCATATTTCGAAAGGGACACTCGGCCACCACTGGATCTGTGATGAGGGAATCAATCTTCCAAGCACCGTTAAAAACAGCCACACAGAAACGCAGCCGACGAAGAAAACACCCAACACCCTGCTCGGCTGCTCGTGTCCCGTAGGAAAAAACGCATCAATCTTTCTTCCTTCTCATTAAATATAGTCTCAGCTACTCTTTCTATTTGCAGCCTTCCAGAACCTAAACAAGTACCAGAGTCATCTAAAGAAATAATATTTATCATGTGCAGTCCAACCACTGTTCCCTTCACCATACCTTGAGCAATGCCTACAGCACAGGGGTGGACACAGCTCCAAAAACCACTCATTTATTTATCGACCCTCCAGAATTCCCCACAATTTGCCCCACTCACTTGCCAGGCTACACCCTAAGATCTACCCCAAGCCCCTTTCTCTAGACTGTGGGATGCTCAGATGTCTCTAAAGGAACTGTCACCTCCCAGCTTACACGGCCGCTGGTCCATCAGCCGATGTGAGTGAAGTCAACACAGTGGGGTTGTGCTCACAACTGAGCCCCAAGACACTCAAGGGTAACAGTTTTGGAGAAGACAGGCTCAATGGCAGACAGCAAGCCCCTCTCCAAGTGAAATGTATTATTAATTTGCCACATTTGACAAAATAATGCTGTTTACAAGTAATACAGACTAAGACCAATTCTGCTCCTGTGTGGCTTCACATTTTTCCTACTCACTTGATAGTGAGTAACCACCAAGTAGCGAGGATACGCATTAATTATATTCTTACTTTCTTAAATACAACACAGGAGAACGGCCAATGACGAAAAGAGATAAATTTTATCTATGTTATTTAGAGGAAAGTTTAACATTTCTTCGAAAAGTTGCGGTTTTTTTTTAAACCAAACGATTACACAGCGTTGCAACAGAGCTCATACGCAAGACTCACGCAGCATGTCACCGAGGTTGGCTGACCTCGGCCAGCACTTCAAACCCCACGAGCCAAATCCACGGAACGCCAGAGGAGAACACGAGAGTTTGACGCGAGAGGGAACATTTTAAATGTTTACCCAAAGTAATATTTTCAGAGGAGCACAGACTATTTTTACCAGGCCAACAGGAGAAGAGCTTATTTGCAGCGCATGCCTTGTTTAAACAAGCTGCGGTTGGGCCACGAAACGTACCCTGGGCAAAGCTTCTGTAAGTAAAATAGCCAACAAACTGCCTGCAGCTGGGAAACGCCCCGTTTTGGGAAATCCTGCACCTCTGGGTGGAGCATGCTGCCAAGTTCTCAAGAGCTTCTAGAAATACCGAAAGCCAAGTGAGCTGATTTCAATGGAGGCTCAAACAATATCCATCAAGATCATCAGAACATTATTCTTATTCAACTTCATGCCTCAGAAACCTCTATGGGTAATGGCCAGATGTCACCTGCAGGATTGTCATGTTGGTCTATACAAGGAACATCTGTTAGAAGATGGTCAGAGGCAACAGGAATGTAAAACATGCTTCACTGTCAGGTACCTGGGTGTGGAAAAAGTAACCAGGAAGGTCAGCAATTTCCTTGAGGGATTCCCCTGAAGAAGGGAGGTGACATCTGCAATAAGGATGGGCTTTGAATCTACAGAGAACTGCCAGGGCTCGTGATTTATGATCACGCCACGTTTCAACGTTTACAAGTGATAGGCAGAAACACAAACAGAGAACTGAAACCCTGCTCCAGCTGGGTGCAGCAGCTCCGATGCAGGGCTGGGCACCCGAGGAAAAGCCGAGCTCCCTGTGCTGGTGGGAGACAAGAGGGATCTAGGCAGACTAGATCGATGGGCCAAGGACGATTATATGAATTTCAATAAAGCCAAATGCCAGGTTCTGCACCTTGGCTACAACAACCCCCAGCAGCGCTCCAGGCTTGGGGAGGAGAGGCTGGAAAGCTGTTCAGCAGAGAGAGACCTGGGGGTGTTGATTGACAGCCAGCTGAACATGAGCCAGCAGTGTGCCCAGGTGGCCGAGAAGGCCAACGGCATCCTGGCCTGGATCAGGAATGGTGTGGCCAGTAGGACCAGGGAAGTGGTTCTATGCCTGTATTCAGCACTGGTGAGGCTGCATCTCGAGTACTGTGTTCAGTTTTGGGCTCCTCACTCCAGAAGGACACTGAGGCACTAGAGCGTGTCCAAAGAAGGGCAGCAAAGCTGGTGAAGGGCCTGGAGCACAGGTCTTTTGAGGAGTGGCTGAGAGAGCTGGGGTTGTTTAGCTTGGAGAAAAGGAGGCTCAGGGGAGACCTTCTCACTCTCTACAACTACCTGAAAGCAAGCTGAAGAAAGGTGGGGGTCAGTCTGTTCTCCCAAGTAACAAATGATAGAACAAGAGAAAATGGCCTTAAGTTGTGCCAAGGGAAGTTTCGATTGGATACGAGGAAGAATTTCTTTCCCAGATGGGTCATCGGGCACTGGAATGGCTTGCCCAGGGAAATGGCTGTGTCCCCATCCCTGGATGTATTTAAGATTCATATAGACATAGTGCTGAGGGATATGGTTTAGTCAAGGTCTTCACAGTATTAGGTTAATGATTGGACTAGATCATCTCAAAGGTCTTTTTCAATCTAGGAAATTCTGTGAAGAGGTCTTGGCAAAGCTTTGACAATCACTACTACAGCCTAATACGCAAGAAAGCCCACCAGGCACAAACACAACCACCCACAGGAAAACCACCATGGTTGGAACAAGCGCCCGCTGCCACCTCTTTTGGCAAAGCCCAGTCACTTTGTGCCCTGTAAATGCCACTACTCGGAGTAAGTCTCTTGCTCACCAAACTTCAGTCCTTGTCCGCTCACTTCTGCTCCATTCACACCAGGGTGCCAGGGGAAAACACACAAGCCATTCACACAGCTAAAATAAAATAATCAGGTTTTCTAGTCCAATGAGCAAACTGAAGGCTCTGATCTTTCATGAGCAGGAGTTCACCACCCTCTCTGCTCACGAACTCCAGTTATCCACCCCAAGTTGCAACTCTCCTGCCAACATTCACAATATGCCATCATTGTGTAATCACAGTGCCCCTCCCAACAGAAAGCAAACTATTCTTAAACACATCAAGGTGCCTGTAATATCTGCCAGCATTACAGGATACAAGTTTCATAGAGATGAGGAAATCCAGGAGCTATTGTCTGTGCACAACCCCTCCCTAACTGCTTCCCCAGGTAGCTCTTGTGCAACCCCATACTCAGGGCCACGCAGAAAGTCAGCTCTGGACAGGGTCTAAGCCAGCGTTCTAAGATAGGGGTACAAGAAGCAAATAATGCAAACTCACTGATGTGTGAAAAATCCCTTGTGTTGAATCACCAGAGCCAACCCTTCTGTTGGAACTATGAGCAGCATGAGGGAAAATACTAAATAAGAATCTTAGACTGGTTGGCGTTGAAAGGGAGCTTAAAGCTCCTGTCGTCCAACCCCTCTGCAGGGAGCAGCGACATCTGCCACTAGAGCAGGGTGCTCAGAGCCCCTGCCAACCTCACCTGGAATGGTGCCAGGGATGGGGCAGCCACCACCTCTCTGGGCAGCCTGGGCCAGGCTCTCATCATCCTCATAGTGAAGAATTTCTTCCCAATATCTAATCAGAAAAAAAAATAAAAATCCCCTCTTCCAGTTTAAAACCATCACCCCTCATCCTATCACTACACTCTCTCTGTTCAAGGGTCCCTCCCCATCATTCTGACAGGCCCCTTGAAGCACTGAAAGGCCACCAGAAGGTCTCCCCAGAGCCTTCTCTTCTCCAGGCTGAACACCCCCAGCTCTCCCAGCCTGGCCTCCCAGCAGAGGGG
>JAAGNO010014833.1:8571-21305 GCA_033439905.1 Ceryle rudis
GGGACTCCTTTCCCTTCATAATGTAACAAGTCAGAGGAGCAGTTTGGTGAAGGTACTGGACAAGACAGAAGTGGATGGATTTAAAAGGGAGGGATTTTACCTGAAGGTTTAAAAATCCTGAAATTTTTTCTGGAATATTAATACTTTTTGTAACTGATTTTTGCATTGTATTTCAAAGCAAAACAGTCATCCAGCCAAGTATGAAGAAAATCAGATAGCAAGGGATTAAGAAAAGAAATAATTTCTAGTTTTCCATGTAAAATGAAAATTCTAGTGTTATCCCTTTTGATATTCTGCTCAAAATATATAAGCACCAAATATCATACCAGGGGAGAAGTGTACCTACCAAGGGAAGGACAGCAAGACATATTCATTGCAACTATTTAATAATTTCCTGCTGTCTTAACAGTTTCCTATTTGCTCATACATGTTTATTGTTGCACATTATGTAATTTACTGTAGTGATCAGTACAAATGATCTTCAGTAAATATTTGTGCAATCTTTAAGTAGTTTTTATGATATATGTAACAATGTCATTTAAGATCATGTATTGGTTTTCCTTTTATTAGTAAATACATATAATAAATGTATAGATAACTTGAAATCTGTGTACTGTCACCCAAACTTTAATCTACTGTCTTGTCATCTTGAATATGAGGAATATGTCCTAATTCCATCATTCAGCAATGTACCAAAGCTCTGCAAGTGTATGTCTATATTTTAAAAAAATTAAAAGTGTTTCATACTGTCCTGTACTATGTCCTTGTCTCTAAATTAGACACATGGATTTGATGGATTGATCACTCAGTGGGTAATGAATTGGCTGCATGGACACACTCAAAGAGTTGTGGTCAGCAGCTTGGTGTCAAAGTGATCTCCAGTGACGAGTGGCATTCCTCAAGGGTCAATATTGGGACAGATATTTAACATTGTCAGTGACATGGGCAGTGGGATTGAGTGCACCCTCAGTGGTGTTTTCCAACAACACCAAGCTGCGCAGTATGGTTGACATGCTGGAGAGAAGAGATGCCATATAGAGGGACCTTGACAGGCTTGAGAGGTGGGCCTGTGTGAACCTCGTGAAGTTCAACAAGGCCAAGTGCAAGGTCCTGCATCTGGGTAGGCTCAATCAAAAGCACAACTACAGGCTGGGTAATGAGTGGATTGAGAGCAGCCATATGGAGAAGGATTTAGAGGTGTTGGTTGCCGAGGAGGTTAACATGACCAGGCAGTGTGATCTTGCAGCCCAGAGAGCCAACTGTATCCTGGACTGCATCAAAAGAAGTGTGGCCAGTAGGTTGAGGGAGGTGATGCTTCCCCTCTACTTTACTTTTGTGACACCCCACCTGGAATACTGTGTTTAGCTCTGGGGCCCCCAGTGTAAGAAGGATGTGGACCCGTTGGAGCAAGTCCAGAGGAGGGCTGTGAAGTGATCACCAGGAAGGAGCACCTCTCCTATGAAGACAGGCTGAAAGAGTTGGAATTGTTCAGTCTGGAGAAGAGAAAGCTCCAGAGACACCTTACAGCAACTCTCCAATACTTAAAAAGGGGCCTACAAGAAAGCCGGTGAGGGATTCTTTACAAGGGCATGTAGTGTTAGGACAAGAGGTAATGTCTTTAAACTGAAAGAGGGTAGATTTAAAATAGATGTAAGGAAGGAGCTCTACCGAGAGGGACATAAGTCACTGGAACAGGTTGTCCAGAGAGGTTGTGGATGCCCCATCCCTGGATGTGTTCAAGATCAGGCTGGATGGGGCTTTGAGCAACCTGGTCTAGTAGGAGGTGCCCCTGCCCATGGCAGAGGGAATTGGAACTGGGTGATCTTTAAGATCCTTTCTGACCCAAACCATTCTGTGATTCTGTGTGTGTCATATACCTTTGCATGGATCCAGCTTTGAAGGGAATTACTTTCCTCTTCTACTCAGTCATGTACCACACGATGAAAGCATAGACAGCTTATAAGAGCTGTAACTAAATCAAACAAAAATATCTGTCATAAAATGATGTTTCTCAATTTTTCTAAATGTGTACTTTCTCTGTTAATTTATCATTTATCTAGCTTTGGAATATACTGGGTAGTGAGCTTTATCAATACATCAGTGGAAAGGACACTTTAGACATTTGGTTTTGGTTTCTTAACCTCAGGCATTTTTATTCCTTCTAACCGATAAATTTGCAATTCCTGGCAACAGCTGCAGCCTCACTTTATACTCTGATAAACAGGTTGTTGATCTAAGGGTTGAAATTCAGTACTAGCACTCATGGTAACTTTCTTCCTTCATGACTGCATACCAAAAAGTAGAAGTCTTTGAAGATGATTTATTTCCTTTTAATTTTGTTCACCTTCAAATACATGTTTCAATGTTGCAATGTGCTGTTGCACTGTAAAGTGTGCAGAGGATGATACTACTGCCTGCTTTTCTATACTCACCACTGTGTTTAAACTTCCAGAGTAAAGAGACAGAAGTAGTAATAACTGTGTTTATAAGACTCTTCCATTAAAATAGATTTTTTTCTTGTAAAATATATGCAGCAGATGCTGCTGTGTGGTGAAGGCCAGCTCATTTGGAAAATATAAGAGGTGAAATCCTGGATTGAGTTGCAGAGTCCAGGTCTCTAAATAGCTTGTGGTTTCCATGTGAAAGCCTCATCCTTTTCATACTCTTTTATCCTGGATATGTTATTACTTTTACTATGTGTTTGCTTATATTTTATTGTTTTAGGGAAATATTTTTATGCATACATTTTAGGTAAACCACTGTGTGATAACAATATAAAACCATAAAATACTAATAAATATGAGAGAGACTTGTTAGGTTGTTTATAAATATATGACAAGTTTATTGTGCTCCTATCACATTTTCACAGAAATATGATCCCACTGGCTTCTGTAGCATTGCTCTTGACTTAGGCTAACAGAAAGTGAACCCAATATATTTATTTTTATGTAATCTTTGTCCAGTTAAGTTGTCAAATCTGTGCACTGTAAAACTATTACAAGGTATTCATATAGGTTGGTTTGATGCCAAAAAAACTTTAAGCCTAAATGTTCATTGTTATCAATCTGTTGTTTCCTGTCATCGTCTCTTCACATGGGTCAGCTATGCACTTTCCTAAATTGAATGACTTAGCACTTTTGTAGCGCTTTACAGTTCTGAAATGCTGTATGGATATTAATTATGGCACAGTGCAGCCTGGTGAGGAAGCGAGATAAGTAAGTATTATTATCCCTATTTTACAGATGGGGAAACTGAGGCACAGAGGTTAATTGACTTTCCCAAGGCCACACAGCAAGTCAGTGGCAGATCCAGGATTAGCGCTCGGGGACTTCCTGGATCCCTCTCCTATGCTTTAAGCAGTAGACCACAGTGTTCACTGGACTCAGCAAGCAACTCATTGCAATAATGGACAGTTCCAAGGACTCGTACCTGGTCAGTGTGTCCACGCATTTGTTTGCAGACTGCTGCAGTGTGTTGATATGGTTTGAATACCTCAGTACTAGCAGATAAGTGCAGTATATAAAATTTCTGACCTACATCATCTTCAAATGGAGTAAAAGGAAGAAGTGGTAGAATTCTGACATAAACATGGCATGGCTGCAAAAAACATTTAGTTTTCATCCCTTATTCTGATCCTGCTGAAACTGATGGGCAAAACTGCAGTGGAATCATGGCTTTGAGGATGTTAGTATGGAGGCTGGTGGCTACTTGGTACATTAGAAGTCAACCAGAGCATAAATTCTATCTTCCATGACTGTCTCATGGTTAGTCTTGCCTATATGTTCAGTTTTAAACTCTCATTTATTGCAACTCTTAAAAATAATAATTTGATGGTTTCCCTGACACGCTGATAAAAAGCAGAACCTTACCAACTGAAATTTAAGTTTCTAGTGTCTAGTCAATATGGGAAAGAGGAGTGGGTCTGCCACCATTCTTACTTGTATTGCAATACTACCTACCTGCAAATGAGAGTAAGAGTTGATTGCACTGATCTAGTAGTGAGCCCTTCCCTCCCTTCTCCCCTCCTTCAAGGAGGCTGTACAGGAATCACAGAAATTATTTCTAGACTAACTGCAGTGTGATTCTTGTACTGGTAAATGCAAGGTGTGTTTCATACTGCTCCCTGGGAAGTAAGAGTATACAGTACAAGGCCTATATAATTGGACTTTGCTCAGAGTTTGACAAATGAATTGGCAACAACACAGCACTCCCAATTAAGCTGGTTTTCCCTGTAATATTAATGGAATAAACCCACTTCTAAGAATGAGGCAAGGCTGAGACTTGCTGTGACATAGAGGAAGAGAAAGCAGGGAAGAAAAACATTGCCAGAAGCTGAAAATTGAACACATGGGAAAGGAGAAGTCAAAGTGTATGAGCATATTTTGATAAATATTAATGAACTAATTTGTATTTAGTTTATAGATGATCTGTAAAGGCTTTTAACTGTCCAGCAATTTAATATTTTCTCTGTTGTAAATTTCCCCCAATATTGCTTCCATGAGACCTTCTCAGGATCAGTAAAATACTGATGGTTACGTCTTATGGCCTACTCCTGATGTGGCTGTAGTACTGGGCCTTTGGCATCCTGCCTAACCATTCACCCAGGGGCATGGCATCATGCCAGCATAACAAACACCCAGTTATGTCTAACTGCTTAAAAGAATGGATTCATTTTACCTGAGATGATCAAATGGTTTATGTGAAATTATACTACCCTGGTACATCTTAATAGATTATTAGCTAATTCTAAATGATTAAAAGACAAAAAAAAGTTTCAATAGAAGGCCTTTTCTCATTGTCAGATTTTACTTATGTACTATTATCTGTGGGAAAGCTCTAATAAAGACGCTGTAACACTCTGTCTCTCTGTGTTTAACAGCCCAGATGCTTGCTGCTGACACATTCCTAGGATTTTTCTATATAAGATAGCTACACCATGACAGCTATTTTTAAAAAAGAGAGGAGCCTGAAACAAATATCCAGAATGCATGACATCCAGTTCTAGATGTGAATCTTTTTGCCAGGAGCATCTGCTCTTTAAGGACAGTTGCTCATGTGGTTTAATTTCTTGTTATGTTCTATTGCATTCTATATATAGATATATATTTTGCATATAACATCGGTATACAAATTCCCCTGCTTTAGATTTCCATTAAGATACCAATTTTATATATTGAAATCAAGCAGTTCCAGTTTTAATAGCACTTGCTAAACCCCTTCCACTAATGACAAGTAAATATATATTCATGATATATTAATTGATGTTTTTGTTTAATTCACCCTTTTTTTTTTTCTTCATCATCATTTACTGGAAACCACTCTAAATCATGTTGTAAAATGTATGTAGGCTGTATTTAGCGACTGTTTAGCAACTGTTTTTTCTATAATTTGTGGTGTCAAACTGATAGTGAAGACAATATTCGTTTTAGCACAGCATCCAGTGCCCTGTTGCTGAACTCCTAAAAGATTTATCTATTTAGGGAAATGTGGTTTTTTTTTTTTTTTAATTTTTTTCATGTCAGAAGATTCCAAAATCAGGCTTTTTAGCCTGAGCACAATACACTAATTCATTACATAGTACATTCTTACAGCAATCTTACAGTACTTGAAGGGGGCCTATAGTAAAGATGAGGAGAGGGACTCCTTTTTAGAGAATGTAGTGATAGGACGAGGGGTAATGCTTTTAAACTGAAGGAGGGTAGATATAGTTTAAATATTAGGAAGAAATTCTTGCTTTGAGAGTTGTGAGACATGGGAACAGGTTGTCCAGAGAAGTTGTGGGGAACCCCCTCCCTGGAAGTGTTCAAGGCCAGGTTGGGTCAGACTTTGAGCAGCCTGGTCTAGTGGGAGGTGATGCTGCCCCTATGCAAGGGGGTTGGAACTAGATTATAGTTAAGATCCCTTCCAGCTGAAGCTATTCTGTGATTTACATTGCAGTAGAGAATACAGTTAAAATGCATGTATGACTACAGTATAAAATTAAACATGAAATCTGTGTTCCTGAGGAAGAATAGCTTTTCTGGTTTTTGCTATTAGTGTGTGCTGTCTGCCTTTATTGTAATTACCGTTTGGTGGTTGTATAGAAAAAGGGAAGCTTTGCAATTTACCTGTAACCGAAGCTGGGGTTTTTTCATAGTATTAGATTACTTTCTTATCATATTGTCACCGAATATCATTCTCTTAACTTTTCTGAAGTATAAAGAATGTTAGTACTAATAATTTGGGAATTCTGCATATTGCTCAGGATCCTGATCTAAAAGGAAAATACATGTGCAGTCCCTTTCTTTAAGAGTACAAGAATGAAGCTGCCTCAGACGGACATTTTTTCTTTCATCTCCTTCATTGTCTTCATGTTTTTCTTAGTTCCCAGTAACCAGTGTTTACTCATCATTTTGTAGGTTTTAACAGGAGAACTTAAAGTTAGCTGTAATAATACCTCAGTAAAAACTGATGAATAAGGAATAGATTTAAATAATAAAAAAAAGTAAATTCTTAAAAACTTTTATTTTGTTCCTGAGTAGGAAGAGTAAATAAATATTAAAAGCACATTTGTTTCATAGTACTATACAATCTTGCCAGTAGTTTCCAGATCAGAAGCAGCTTACCTGTCCTTTTTTCTGTTTGGCAGAGAAATGATGAAGAGGCTATTGTGGATAGAGGTGGAACTCGCTCTATTCTCAAAACACATTTTGAAAAGGAAGATCTAGAAGGTGAGATACTATTTTTCTCTGCATTACATTGTCTCTTTATTCTTTTGAAAGTACTGAAATTCCATTCCAATGTGTAAACTTACTAATGTGAGCAGGGTTACAAAGAGAATGAACAAGAGAGTAGAATCTCATATTTTATTTTAAAGAGAAATATTACTATTTTCTCACAGCAGGACTCGGATATAAATGACGGTGAAAGGAGTTTGCTAGTTTTCAGTAATCTATAATCAAGTCCTGTTAACGTGCATATATGACTTTAGATAAGTCTTTCTACCTTTAAGTTTCCAAATATGTACATGGAAGCAGGACTGATGATTTAGTACTTATAGTGGCTTCTACACTTGTGTTACAGTCCTCATGTAGTTGCATAGCCACATCTTCATCTGAATGAAAACATTCTGCAGTGTCACAGATTGGACAGATACTTGATAATATACACTGCAGAAACCACCTAACCACTATATAGAAGAAAGTGAGAAATTGTGAGAACTGTCTTAGAATATTGGCCTAATAATTCAGAGAGTCTCTGAAAGAGTCACATTTCAGTTTGTTTAGTGGATCCCAAACTTAGTCTGGTTACTACTGTACTTACAGTCTGGTATTGAGTTGTGGGACTACCCGGGCCATACTTACTGGATGAAACTATATTTCTGTTGCACGTACAATATCCCATCTCTGAGACTAGAACTTGCTGATTTTAATTGTTAGCTTCTTGTGGTGGGACATGCAAGGTGCTTGTCTTTGTCATACAGAACCATAAGAACTAGCCAAAAAGAAATACTAAGATCTGGGGTGTATTTCAATATCCTACATCTGAAAAGTTACCTGCCTCAGGTCTAAAGCGAGGTATCTTTATCTGTGCATGAGCCTGAGCTTGATTACTTAATGATAATTTTTTTTTCTTTTTCTCTCTGTCTGTATGAGTTTTATGTTCTCTGCTGCATGATGGCCATATTGATGATTTCGTTGTCCTCGTTTTTTTCATGAGGATGAAATGTCGATGTGATACACAGCAACTCCCTGTTACTGCTTCCCTCAGCAGTGTCTCAAAAGCAGACATGGCTGCATTTTGAAAGAGGCCTGGTTTTGTTAACTTGTGTGAGGTAGACTCTAACAGCAGGATGTAAAATATCCCATAGCATAGCACGTAGGAGGCAGGTAGCTCTCTGGTAAGTCTGGGGCTAGTCGGAGCACATGCGACGTTCTCAGGTTAGATGTTTCCAACATGACATTCAGGGTTTGGTGTCTTCAAGGGTATGTGGCTGCCAGTGGATCAGGTTGACAATGACAGTTTTAGACTCAGGCACGCAACCCCCCTGTTTTGAATCTTGCACTTAGTCTTCTGTAGTCTTCAGTCCCTTGATCATGTATGTCCTTGGACAAAGTTAAACTATTGTATATGGTCTCCTTAGAGAAACACCTGATAGAAGAATGGAGACTCCCTGCATTCCCTTCTCCATGATACTGAATTTTCTGTGGGGTGAGCCTAACCGAAAAAATGACCTATTGCTGAGTCATTTTACTGGTGATGGTACAGTGGATTCTTAAATATGGACAGCTTTCTGGAGAATGACATCTTTAGGTTTAGTTGCATAGGTAGACCCAAGTTTAAAACCAAATTACTATGATGTTCCACAAGTGACAACATGAAACCTAAAGCCTCATCTCAAAATTTGAGTAAGTACATAATTAAAAGACTGCATTTAATTACTATTTTTCCCTACCATCCTGTATGTGGAGAGTTGCTCCTGTGAAATATCATGCAAAATATTTTTTCAAAAATCTACTCCAGGATGTTACGATGTTATCAATAGAAATTGGTACATGACAGTGACACCCCTCCCCGACCTCAAATCTTTCCATAAATTGTTTAGAACACTGAAAAATTCTGTAGTTAGTCACTGAGTCTGCTTTCCTTTGAAATAAAATCACAGTGCTTCATAATGTTCTAACAAAACAATTATTCAGCGTAGAATCCTTCATAATGCAGTTTGCTTTCTCAGATAAATTTCATGTCCACTCTAAGATCAGAACAGTGTGTCTTTAAATATATAATCCTTGCATCTAGAAATACCAAGTGACAGAAAAAGATATGAAGAGATTGTAAATTTTAATATCCAAATGATGTTAATAGCATTTGATCTGCAGCACATCTACGTGCTTCTCTGTCTGGAAACAGTGGATGTGACTCACAAATGTCACTGACTTCTTCTTATCCAGTGCACATTGTGTTGAGTTTTGCTGAAAACATACTTCTATTTCTAATGATATAACAATTCTAAACCACGAAATTATATATCAGGTGCTAGTTGCATAGCTTAGTAAAAATCATGTAATTAGATAATTACTGTGCATTATATAATTAGCTCTTTGACAGACATTTAATTTGGTTTATGTTTTAAAAATGTAAATAACTAGTTACTGAATATTCTAGCAAAAGACTAGTTTTGACAGGGTTTAAGTTAAATTAGCACCACATAAGCAACATTTAAAAAAATGCAACTCCTGTGAAAAACTAAAGGTTGTTTAAATCTGAAAATCAGTTCAGTTTCTTCTGAGTAAATATTAAAATTGTAAGTATTTTGCTATTTTAAAAATTTTAAACTATCAGCATTTAAATGCCAGTTTAAAATGTCAGAAATATTGATTTAAATGTGTGCTGCAATTCCATCTGAAATTTCTTGGCCCAACAAATACTTGTATTTGCATATTTGGGGCAGCCATTGTGCAAAAATATTGCAAGTACGTATCTTGCTGAAAGCATGAAAATATCATGGTGATTAATGCTGCTTGGAAGAACATCCACAAGACTAGAATTTTGCCTCAGTCTCTCTAGATCAGTGTTTTCTTTCCCTAAGCAGTATAATAAAAATCTGGGAAGATAGGACTGGAACTGCACTTCTGAAGGGAACAGAAAAGATGCGGTGCTCATCTTAGTGCCAGTATTGATACTTGCAATGTGTACTTCAAATCCTGTCTTTTTACTTAAGCTTTGTAGTGCTTCAGAGATGGATTGTTTGCAGAGCTTTGGCATTTACAGTTTCAGTGTGAATGATTTTTCCATGTAATTCATTTTTCCTGAGTTGTAACGTCAAGGTCAGTCACTAATACCAAGCAGGTCATTTGTTTGACTGTTGCATTAATGAAGGGACACAGAAAGCATGTCCAAAGCAAACCAAGAAGCCTGTCTCCTCTGGTTATAATCACACATTTTTTTGTGTTATCTTTCAATGTGAGAACAGACAGAATTCCTACTGAAAGAAATACACTCTCATTTTTATTAGTGGTAGAATTTCTAAATGAGAATTGGGCACTGATTCTGGATGCTAAAATACTTAATTTTAGCATTTTAGTATAGCAAAAGGACAGGTTGTACCTGTACTGGGAGCAGCTAAGCAAGTTTTCATAAACAGATGTGCACATCAACAGTTTCACTCAGCTTTCTCCATGTTGTTGTCTCTGTCTGTCTGCCATTGCTTCACAGCATGTTCAGTAGTAACAGTTTTCTGTCGAAATGCATATACGTACTTTTTCTCTCTATATTAAAGATATTTGGATTGATATGTACATGTCTGGAGATCTCAGACTTTGGACTATATAGACCTTTGGACTATATAGACATGCAAAGGGATTGGCATTCAGTGCAGTCTGACTAAGGTCTTTTGCTTATGCCCACCATATCATCTGAGAGTGAAAATGACTGTTCCATGTCTGTCCTTACTTGAGGTGGTCAGCTACAGTTTCATGATTTTTGTGGCAGGATTTCAGAACTGCTGTGGGTATTCCTTTGGCCTGGTGTGGGAAAAATCTGTCTCATGGGAAATCAAGTTTGTTGTCTTTCACATCTTTTGGGACACATAAAACACCGTATCCAGTATATAAATCACTGTATATCAGAACATACATTTTGACACTTTTGACAAAATTTAGACTACGTGGACTGATTGCTGAAAGTCACAAAAGACTTCAAGCTAAACTGGGAAATAAACATCACTAGGACAACACTGAATATGATACAGAAGCTGAGGATTTAAACTTAATAAACCAAAATTAATATGAAATATTAGTGTGTTGTGGAGATGTTTTGTATTTAACAACTTGCATGAAGATTGATTTTGATGGTAGATATCCTACTGACCCAAAAAAAGAGAAATCAGAGAGTATTCAATTATTCTGTTTTGAAAATGGTTTAGTTATCACTTTTTAGATTTGTTCTAGCTTGTGACAGTCATTTAAAAATGACTTTCATGAAATTTTGGTTATATACAGTTAGGGTTAATATATGAAAACCTCATTATGATTGAACACAAATCTCCATGTATAATTTAGTAAAATTCTGAGTGGCTCCAGATATTGAAGTACATTTTGATTCTCCGAGACCAGTCATTTTTTATAGAAATGACATAATAGTGGATCTGTCTGCCACTGATGTTATTTACTTGAAAATTAGTAGGACCTAGCAGTTCACACAACTGAGAGAACATATATCTTATTAACCTGTTGGCCTTGGTTCAGCCTTGCTCCCACGTAGAAGCAAGTCAGCTACTAATCTGCTGGGCAAGACAGGAACATCGACAAAGGTCTCCCCTCCCTTTGGCTGCCAGGATGCGACAGCCTACTGCAAATAGTTTGTTACCTCATCAGTACAGATTCCCTGGTCCAAGCTTCCTTGCCCTTAGATTCCTCCCTTGGATGCCCCTGTTCATCCTGATGTTCACTGTTGACCTACCCCACGTTCCTTGCGGCAATGTTGGTTAGAAGTGTAGAATATAAGCTGTGGAAGTAAAGAGCTGGAGAGAGATTTGGGTTAGTCTATGCCTGATATGTTGGATGAGGTTGTATAGCTGTAGATCTCTCTAAAAAGTCTCTTAAAAAAGAACCGTTTTGGCTTTATAAGTACAGAATTCTTTCATTTTGTTGCCTATCAGGTATTACATGTTCTAGCTTGTTCCATTTGTCATTCCTAATTCTGTAGTGCCTCTCATCTAGTTTTATGTCCTTTGTGTCTCTCAATATTCCTTGAGATCTCATTTACCTTCCTCTTGAGCTGTGCTTGCACTCTTGCCTTGGCAATCGCCTGTGTTGGTCCCTTCACATGGGTCTCTTGTCCCTTCCCAGGTGTTCCCATGTTTATGGGAAGGTGGTTCACCTCAAAGATTCTTTAATAACTGCAGGATATTTTCACAAAATCTCTTTGGAAGTCCACATGAAGAATAATGAAATAATTAAAGGAAACAAGTTTTCATAATGTTGGCTGAATGCCACAGTCTTTCGTTGATCATAAGCTTTGGGTTTTGAAGTTTGTCTTTGCTTTGAGCTTCATTGACAAGAAAACTTTTTGATATTTGTGGGGACTAATATTTCCAGGTATTTCACCTTGTGAAATTCTGATTTTAATGAAATTGGCATAAACCAACTTGCCATTGATGGTGAAAGCTGCAGTATTGCAGCATCAGAAGACAGAAACATTCTGGTTTGAACATACAGTTGTGCTAGTACTGAGTTTGCATTTTTTTTTCTGCTTGTTGCTAATTTAGAAATATAGGTCAAATTCTTCCCTCCGATAACCACAGCTTCACTTTCCATCAGTAGGAAGTGTGTGTGTGTCTGAAAGGGTCCTTTTGCATTCTGTGTCTGCTGACTTTTCTTATTTTTTTTCCTATCATCTGGCAAGGTCTGAGACCTAATGTGATAGGACCATATGCACACCACCTCTGGACTCCTTTGGAGCAATGGAGGGAAATCAGGAAAGAACATAAGTGCAATTATAAGACTTCTTAGACAATAAGACTTAGCACAGCCACAACATGAAAATATGTTTTGTTAAAAGGAGAGATTTGTTGGGAGGGCAGTGATTGATTGGGGGGCTCCTTGAAAGGTTCTTAACTGTAATGACTTCAGTGAGATGCTCTTATCCTCCATATTCAATATGTCCTTAATGATTTCTTGGGCCAGGGATATTGTTTAATTTTTTTTTTATATATATATATAATTTCTGTTGTATTTTAACCTAGAACATGTTAC
>JAAGNO010014834.1:0-21423 GCA_033439905.1 Ceryle rudis
GAAGGACCCCCGGGGCTGCTCTGCCGAAGAATTCAGGCGAGGCGCATCTTTCAGGGTTTCTCCAGGTTTTCATCGGTCTCGGCGAAGAAAAAACCCCACACCGTTTAGTCAGGGTTTGTTTAGCCTCCTACAAGTTACCTGCTGCTAATGGTTGATAATTACTTCTCTGTACAATGTGGATTTCTTTTTATTCTCCCGAAGCAGACACCCTGCCATCCCTGTAAAACACACATGCAGACACACGGATGTGTTTTCCCACGTCTGTTCTGAAGCTAGACTTTTTTTACGTTTATGAGAATTACAGGACATTAGACCATGCGAATATTTTACTAACATATTTAGAACGTGAGTGGTTTAGCAAGAGCTGCAGACAAAACTGCTTTTCTGTAGCGGCTCAACGCTTGAGCCAGCAATTTAAAAAAACATGGTGCATACCTCCTGCAAAAATGTATGGCTAGTTGCTGTGATCAGTTAAGTACACTAAGGGCATAGATGCTGTCGTGGGAGAAATGATATCCAATTTTATCAATTCAAATCTGAATTTGAGCTATTTATTACCAATACCAGCTGTGCCCCTGTAGTTTATTTGCACAAAAATTAGGGAGAGCACAAAGGAACAGAAATCCTCCTGAAAGACGTTTGTTGTTAAGAGGAGATTGGAGGCGTTTGTCCTGTGGAGAGGTGAGGTGATGACTTATGTATCACTTTGTCAAGGAAAATCAATTGCCATGCGTCAGAGGAGAGCCTGCCATTCCTCCTTCCACGCTCCCCGTAGTGGTCATCGGTAGGATGGGTGCGGAGTTAATACTGCTGGCAGGGGTTGCTAATGGCTGGGAATTTCTGGTCAATTAAACCTGGAAGCAGCAATGAACTTGGGGCTTGTGGTTTTTTTTTTTCCCCCAATGCTGATCAAGATGATTTTTGAGTCTCCTGATTTTTACAAATCTTTTTTTTTTCATTATTTGTGCGTTGACTCAAGAAGACGGGCAAGGTACTTGTGGGTGCACTGGTTTTTAAGGAACAACTACATTTTAGTGATCTAATAGGCTACGCAGAATCTGTAACTTTTGGGGTTATCCAGCTCATGGTTGCTCTGTGTATATTTGCCAGCGGTAGTTAGGAAAACGCAGGGAACTTTTTTCCCGTGTGTGGTTTATATTGCAGTGCAAGCAGACAAATGTAAAGACGCAGCCACGAGCCTCCTGTTGTGAATCGCTTCTGTGACACCGGCAGACCAAAATCGTACGATATTTGCAGGCCTCGCTCTCACCCGTTGGCTTGAAACGGAGAGTGTGACTATACCAGGAACGCGGGCTTTCTCTGTGTAAAGGAAAATGCAGAGTAAAAGCGCTTGGCTTTCCCTGGCATCTATCGTTACAGTATGTATTTCTGACCTTACGTTGCAGAGCCTGTTGAATGGATTAATGTGTTACAAACCCGATGACCCAATTGAATATTTGGAAGGCTGTTTGCAGAAAGTAAAAGAGCTCGGAGGGTCAGAAAAAGTGAAATGGGACACTTTTGTCAGCCCAGAAAAGAAGACCCTGCCTCCACTCAATGGAGGACAATCCAGGAGGTCTTTTTTCAGGAATGGTAATGTATTAAGAATGAAAATGATTATGTTTCCTGTACTGTGGCTGGTTTTACATCCACTGCTGAATTTTTTTATACTTCTATAGCTGATCGTGCCTCATTCTGGTTTTCCTTAGGATTCTCAAGGATTCTGTTTCCTTGTGTTTGGGCACCTTTTTTTTTTTTTTCCTCTCGTAACGGCTGCTGTACAGGAGAGGAAACTGTGATCATTTTGCAGCCTAAAGAGGGATGTTTGCTGTGTAAATGTTTAACATGTTAATGGAGAGATTTCTTATATCCTACCTAAGATATTTGGAGAGATGGGGGCAAAGTTGACTCATTGCACTTGGCTTATATTCTTAACCGGTCCTTATGGGTGATGTACATACCAACTTCAGTGCAGTTACACTAGGCAGTTGTTTATACTGGAGCTATATGCTAATCTACTGAATACAATGTAAATTATAAACTGTTAGAAAAAGGTGCATCTCGTAAATGTGAGCAAATGTCATACCAATACCTATAATTATTTTATTTGTAATGTTAACAGAGAGTAATTAGCTCATCTTTCAGTTGCCATAGTTATTCTTCCTTGCCACCCAGCATTTCATTAAACTAATTAGCAAGAATTCTAACTCTGTCTCCGCGTACAACAAGCATCGCCAGAAGAGTTCTGCTTGATAGTCCAGGTTATCTGCACAATGCAAGGCTTTTCTTCTCAAGCCACTGCCAGACGCTGGGTGCCACGGGCAGATTTTCACAGAAAAGCTGACATGCTCGTAAAGAAACACCAAAAAACCTGACTCCTAGTGGCTCCAATTTAGTAAGTCAGGACATTGTAAAATTAGGAGGTATTTATACTTCATGTTTATTTATTATACTCATTTCCATCCCTGCACACAACAGCTTTAGAGTTTTCTGCGTGTTGCCACAACTCCCAGTTTATCTTACTATTTTACAGTGATGCCTGATAATTCGAACTTCCCATACCGGCGGTACGACCGACTGCCTCCAATCCAGCAGTTTTCAATAGAAAGTGACACCGACCTCTCTGAAACTGCTGAGCTAATTGAGGAATATGATGTGTTTGATCCTGCAAGACCTCGACCAAAAATTATCCTTGTCATAGGTATGAAGGCAGAGTCATTTTGACAATATTTTATCTTTGTTTCTTCGCCTTTTTATTTGTACTGCAAATGCACCGAATGCCTGTGGGTATTTAAATACCGTTTTTTCGTCTGCCGTAGCAAGTGGTGCAGCACAGTTAGAGCATATCAGGAAGTGAAATTGTGAGTGCTGAGGATATAGCACCCCAACTGTAAGGATTTCAGGGGTTACAGTGAGTAGCTGTGCTCATCTTCTGCAGACTGGATGCCTGTTAGCAGCTGAAGTGCTCTTGGTTTGCTTGCGGAGCACATCTGCCCGTTTGATCTAAGCTAAACCAAACTGGCTCATGCATTTCAAGAGAGCTCCACCACGTGAACCAAAGCGCTCTCCCAAAGCGCGCTCTGGATCTCAACTAAAATACTATCACAAACTTACTCAAAGCTGCCCACAAAAGAAAAGGATATTTTAAAGTATTGTATAAGGCAGCGCAAAAAAGCCACAAGGAACTGTTGTCCTTTATATTTAGGACCTTGAAAACTGAACGGTGCGTCCGGCTGGAGTGAGTGTACCTGGTCACTAGTCCGTTGCACTGGGAAATTCAGCCCTAGATCTGTTTGGCTAATGAACCCCCTGCCAGCTTCAGGGAGAGTGAGTGATCAGTTAGCATTAGCTAATTGCTCTCTCTCCCCAAGTTCTCTCCTGTGTGCTCTTCAGTGTCCTTTCTAACCAACTCGTACTTTCCAGCCTCAGCCAAGCACACTGTTTATTATGAAATAGCTACACTCTCAGTCTAAATCAACATTCTCTTCTATTTCTGAAGTTCTTTGAGTTAGTTTCCTTGTCACCTGGGATAGTTGTCTTTCAAAATGTTACATCCAGACCTAATTCTCTGATTCTCTGGGCACTTTAAATAGTTACAGCACTGGTGCTGGCCGATGGAGAATCACATTTTTAGTCTGTAAAGCCTTACTCATATTAAAGAGGGAGATTGCTTCCATAACAGAGTAAACAGGATGCAGTATAGCAAAAGAGAACTGAAGTGCTACAGAGTGCATTACAGAGTGGGATCTCTTAAACAGCATGTCCTCTAGGCTCTGCATCCAGCAGTCCTCAGAAATGGGATATTGGAGTACACTGAAAACAGAAACCCAGGCGTTTTCCTAGGTATTTGTACTATGGCAAAAGAATTGCATAGGCGTTTGGAATTTCTTGATCTTTTGGTTTGGAATTACAAATTTCAACACGCACACCTCTCCACGCACAGTTGAGGTATAAAGCTTTCCTTAGATGGAGAAAGAACACACGCCTTTCTTCCATCTTAATTCATTAGCTAGCCTTCCTTTTCATCAAGGAGAAAAGCTGGCTCCTTTTCAGTGACCGCTGAAGGCTCTTAATACACTGAAATCCATGTAGCTCTGTTGCAGTAGGGTGATGAATGCAGGTTTGATCTAGGTGAGATAAAGAGAGATTGGTTTTCACCTCTGGAACTGAGTGCGGAGATATTCGGAGTGAAATTCTTGAACGTCAGCATATAGTGAACAGACCGTGGATTTTACAGAGCTTTTCTCTCCTTTATGTGGGGAACATTGTAAACATTCCACAAAGGCTATTGCAGGTTTATTTTCCAAGCGGGTTTCTCTCAATCTGTCTAGCCCAGAGTGATCTGAGAGAAACACAATACTATACGTAGCTTAGCAGCTATTGCCCCGTTTTGTACAGTAGTACCAAGAAAATTTCCCCCAAATGCAACTTCCTATTGCGAAAGCATATCAAACGCGCACCGGAAAGGAGGAAAGAACTAATACGCTGAATGAAAGGGGGAAAATTCAAAGGAGTGTACTCTTAATTTCAAGAGACAAATGTTGTAGACAAAAAATGCGCTGCGTATTTTTCAGTTGGCATAAAATGCCAGTAAAAGCGTCAGTGAAGCAAGGTGTTTCTGTCTAAGTAGTGCTGACTGACCACACTGCCTCGCTCGGCTGGGACCGGTCCCCTTCAGCGCTGGGGACTGAAATGAAGAGATGTTAAAGACCTGTCTTCTGCTTCGCATATTAGGTGAACTTTTCTTTAATAAAGCATTAGCCCGAGATCTTTTTAATGCTTCCCTAAAAGTTTTTACAACTTCTTTGCTTTATGAAATCTATCATAATGACCCAGGTAGCTCCAAGGCAGAAGAGAACTCGCTGATAAAGGTGGTGGTGTCCTTTTCATGTTTGCAGAAAAGTCTTCTGGTGAAATGTAAAGCTAGAGACCTGCAAAGCATGTGACTAGAATTTAGAAAAATGAGATGGAACCACATCTGAATCACCGGAGAATTAAGTTTCTAAGGCAGTAGAATACTAGGAAACTAGATTGTGATTAAAAATGTGCACCCTAACATATTTTGTCCAGCACATTTTTACTATTGGTACAGCCTGAATACAAAGATCTTAAAAAATTAATTACCTGGTGTCATTAGCCTCGTAGATTTATATGTTTTTAAACTGTGCTTAATTCAAAATATTATTATTAGTTATTATTAGCTAATATTAAAAGAGTGTTTTCCTTTTATAATCAAAGCTTAAAGGCTAAAGACAGTGCTGTCAGCAGGTGGCTGGCCCATTGATTTGTTAAATCCAGTCCACAGCTAGATTTTAAAATCCCGAGTCTTTTCAGAAATGTTGTTATTACATTAATTTATTTTGAATTTCCAACAACATAAGCAGAGTCGAAACTTCGCAGTTTCATAGACAAAACTAGATTAAAATAAGTGTTTTAGTAAAACTTTTTGGGCATACAAATTCCACTTGAAACCAGTTAGCGAACGTAATTTCAGATGCAACAGATGTTCCCCGGTCTAGACATCTTGTAGGAAATATGTAAAATTATCCTGCTTTTCTTGAATAATGTGTGATCACAGAATAAGTGAAAAGAATGAAAACCAAAAGTGATTTGATTTTCCTTTCCCGTGAACAGTCAGTATGATTTATCAGAGTTAGGAACATAGATCAATAAATTATAATGGTTTGCTGTGGGAAGTAATTCTGTCCTATCACTTTTCCCTTATTTTATTACCTGAATGTTTCCCCTTAGATTGTAAATGGATAATCCCAGCTTGCTATAAAGGGGTAATTTTGTACTGAGAAAAACAAAATATGTGAGAAGTTTCTGAACATTAAAGCAAATACTTTATTAGGTTTTTTTTGCTGCTTGCAATTCCAACTGAAGGAACAGGAGTGCCGAACTACAATTTATGGGGTTTTTTTCTGCTTCTCTTTAATGGCAAAGCAAAGCCCTCCCTAACAGGAGTGTCAAGTCCTTGGTTTCAAGAAGTCTTTTTCAGCTCTTTTATGGTTTTACAGAGACTGATGTTTTTTTCAAGTAACAGTTCTGGTTACAGTTCTGGTTTTCTGCCATCCCTGCTGGAATGTGGATACTATTTTCATTGTTGTCAAGTTTTCAGCTTCTAATTTCCTACATGTTACCTATATCTCTTTTGCATCTTTATTGTTTCTGAGTGCAGCATAGTCTTTTGCAAACCTGTCTCGAGACTCCAGGGAAATAAACTGAATTTCCTTCCTTGGAAATTTTCTATCTACAGGAGTAGATAAAAAGCACAAAGCACAGCATTGGCTCCTCTGTATTTTATAAAGCCTTTGCTCTGATGCAGTCACAATCTACTGCCCCTTTGTTCCAGTAGCTAGGATTATTGCCGGTAAACAAAGCCACACGAAATCATAGTAAAAAAATGTTAGATGTATGTAGAAACACACACATGGATAAGCTACAGTCATTTATGTTATGCTCATTAGATTGCAACGTGTAGCTTTATATAGAGAAAGAGGGATGCTTACAGAAATTCCCAGAGAGTGAGGAGACATTCCAGTAATGAGTAATAACCCTGTTCATTCACCTGGCAAAATCCTCTCCTCACAAACTGGCAGCAACCGTGGAACAGTAAGCTGAACTTCTTTGTGCTGTAGTTTGCATCTACGTAAGATAAAAGGCACCGGGAATCAGTTACTCCAAACCTGCTATCATTCCAGATGACCAAGAGCCTGTAATAAACTCTAGCCTACATGGAATTACCTTGTTTGAACATTGGGTCCATTTTTGATGGGGAGTGAAGCCTGATGTAAGGTCGGGTGAAAAGCACCTGTCAGGGGAAGGGCTGAGCGTGCCGCGCAAGGGAGCGGGGAGAGCCGAAGCAGAAGTGCTTTGTAGCCCCTTGGGTGGAGGAGATGGTCCCTACCGTACCAGATGCTTGCGCACCTACAGGTGGGAAGCATCCTTCATTCTAACGAAGAGTGTGGCTAAACTGTCTGGAAAAGAAGAGTTCAAGCTGAAAAAAACTAAGCCCATCTAGATCACCTAGAAGAACTGAAATGGAAGAATAGCCGTGAAACATCACGTGATCTGCTGAAAGAGGAGAGGAAGCACGTGCCTTTTTAGGAGAGAAACCGCAAGTGAACTGAACGAGGGGGAAATAGTTTTCAGTTGTAACCCTACTGTAGCGCAGTGAGAAGATAGTTTCTATTTCATTTCTTTGCCTGTGGGTTTTATGAACATCTGTAGCTGTATTGCCTAGCTGGCTGTTATGGATAAATGCTTGTATTTGCATTTATCTTAGCCTGGCTTGATTTAAGCATTATTTATACTAGTTGAATAATGATAAAACCCCTTCTTTTCCCCAAGAGTAAAACTGAGCTGTGGGCAGGGCACAGGAACACCTTACAACACACAATTTTCCTGCCTGGTGCCTTCTCTTTGAACGGGTCCCAATCTGAGTTACAAAAGCCAGGTGGAGAGTTACCACCAGAAGAGTTCTAGTGACCGCTGGTGACACTGGAGGCTGTCTGACATGTAACAGTGGGGCTATCACAGGCTTGAACGCGGTTACACAGAGTGTCACAACCATCTGTGAAGACAGACAGTAAAGCTTATGCTATGGTCAAACCTGCATTAGTTATATAAATGCCTAAAAGCTGTTCGTGGGAATAATAAAGGTAGGATAAGAAAGAGCTATACCATTATGAACGGGAAGCTCACTGTATTCATATTTACTTCCATTGCATTGCTGTGTTCTTTAAAAATGATAGAAAATGTATATTACATTTTTAATAAATCTGAATTCTTTACTTGCCGAAATAAAGTTCAGTCTTCTCACACACAATTCCCCAAAATATAGATACTTAGTGTTGGGAATTCATAGGGAAACGTTTTGTTTTGCTTTGCTATGCTATTCCGTAACTTACACTTTGATTTTTATTGAAACAGTTCCCCAGTTTTACACGCTGGACTCCAGCTTCTCTGTTCTGCACATCATAATGTGTCCTTTAAGCTCAGACGTAGTCTGATTTTTCTTCCATACATTCTTGCTTCTGCTGTCCCGCTGACCTTCACTGCAGCCTCCCCTGCTATGCACTGTGCCTGGTTTCTGTGAGTGACAGCCATTCTGCCCGTGCGATACTGCAGGTTCTCGTTATCCTTCAAGTTGTCCAGCAAGCTGAACCTTATGAAATGCTCCTCTGTAAGATGCTTCAACCATCAATACCAGAAGTATGGGTGATTCAACAAAAGCCTTTGTACCAGATCACTATGGAAACATCTCAGCCGATCATTTTTTTTTTTCTCTATTTTAAAATTAGAAAACCTCAGAAACTCATGTAAGCATATTTAGGAGCAGATTTTTATTAGTTCCTTTTCATGAGGAGTCCATTGACTTAATTGGCTTATTTAACCGAGTATGATGCTTTCAGACATGA
This sequence comes from Ceryle rudis, assembly GCA_033439905.1. Lineage (NCBI taxonomy): Eukaryota > Metazoa > Chordata > Aves > Coraciiformes > Cerylidae > Ceryle > Ceryle rudis. The sequence continues at coordinate 8,424 of JAAGNO010014834.1, forward strand.
ACATGCTTCAGACTCTCTGGCTCTATCTTTGGAGTCACAGAGTTGAAGGAGAGACCGGTTCGCTCATCAGTTCCTCTACTGCAGATCAAGAAGAATTCCTTTCCAGGAACAGCTTTAGAATGAGGTCGAGCCTAAAAGAGTGTGCTTATTTTTAATTTGCAGGTAGACCTGTATTCTTTTTTACTGCAAATTGCAAACTATTAGCTCTGTGATCAGTCAGATGAGACACATTTCTAATCACTGGTAACAAGTCGTGCAACTGCCAAGATTTGCTCTCATAATGGTTGGAAAATTGGTGCTGATAGCAAAGATTTCACACGTGATTGGGTACTTCACATGAAAGATTAATTCAATGTTATGCTTATAATTAACAATAGGTGGCCCAGGAAGTGGTAAAGGAACACAGAGTTTGAAAATAGCAGAACGCTATGGATTTAACTACATATCAGTTGGTGAACTGTTAAGGAAGAAGATCCACAGCACAAGCAGCAATAGAAAATGGAGTCTAATTGCCAAAATAATTACTACTGGAGAGCTGGCCCCTCAGGTACAGTGTGTCCTGTGTTCGTGTTTACTTTTGAAGGATTCGTACGTGCTGTTAAAGTGGACCGTCAAGAAAACCTCTTTTGCAGAATTGAATAAATAACCTCTTTTCTCTGTGAAAGGAAACGACCATAACTGAGATAAAGCAGAGATTAATGCAGATCCCCGATGAAGAGGGTATAGTGATTGATGGATTTCCCAGAGATGTTGCCCAGGCAATCTCCTTTGAGGACCAAGTAAGAGATTGTTTTTATTCTTAAAATAACTTAAATATCTATGGAATAGTTAAGCTTCTTGAAATCATCAGTCAGTCTCCAAGAAGGAGTAGATGTTATTTATAACCCAGCAGTGCTCCTTAACTCTTGGCAGATACGTAATTACAGGTTGACAAAAGGTTATTCTTTTGGTTTATGTTATATTATGTCCTGTCTGAAGAAAGTTTATTTTGTAAAAAGACAATGTGATAATACGATGAATAATCCAAACCTCTCGTCTCAGTAATGAAAAGCCTCTCGAGATGAAGGGGAAAATAACATCACATCTGAAAACCGGGGCGGGGTTTGTATCTTAAGAGATGTAGAACGGGGGAAGACATCACGTTTCCATATCTACTTGTTCAATTTAATCTACATTAAGAGGAACATACTTAATACATATCTTCACAACGCTTCTAAGCCCACATTTATTACAGTGCATTGAAAAGACTGCAGTGAGCTAAGGGTCAAAGCTGCCCATGTTTTGCGAGTTTTTATAAACCAGACATGATGCTCTTTATTTAGAACTTCAGATCATTTTGGTTATTCTAAACTATAATCCTAAGGTTTAGTCGGCTAAAACTGTATTCCCAAGTTCTATTCACGTGTTGTTTTCATGTGTGTATTTTAAACTAATCTAAAAATACTCAAATTCAGTGGAAAAACAAACAGCTTATGTCATTTTCTGATCAAGCACTGTTATCGTAACAGTTATGGTCACAAGTAGAGGTTGCAGTTTCAGTGCTGAATTTTCAGAGCACCGTTCACGCAGAGCGTTTCAAAGTCCTCCACAATTGCTGGTGTACTACCATTTCTGTACTTTGAATTCTAAGTGGCACTGCCAAGACAGAAGTAACAAAAGAAAGAAACTAATGAGGCATTTCATAAATGTGCTTTTATGAGGTGTTATTCTGGGCAAAATTGAGAAGACTGAATTGAGGAAATTAAAGGAAACGGACAAAATAGTTATTACAGAAAATAGCCAATGACTGCCATCTATGTCTCTTTATAATTAACAAAAGAGAAGATTGGCTACTTCATAAATGAAACAGCAGAAATTTAGGCTTAATGGTCGTTTCCTTGTCTCATTCTTTTTGTCTAGTGTATCGTGTGGTAGTGTGACTTAAGTGCGTTTCTTGGCGCTATAATTTCTTGCTGATGGGTTTTTTTTGATGAAAGAATGGGGGATGTGAAACTGGAAGGACTGACCGGAGTTAAATTAAATGCTTTTGAGTTTCTCCTTCTTGAGATTCTCCTTCTACAGAGGAAAACCAGTTAAACAAACAAAGGCACCCATCATAGGATCCCCTGGTAACACCGCTGAGAAGTGGAGTCCAGGAGGTAATAGAAAAAATATAGGTGGTACTGTGCTGTAGAAGAGGAGAAAGGTGAACACTCCGTTTCGTGTATGTTTGAGCCCTCCCTTTGCACCATTCTAATATGTTTTTATAGTATTTCCTCGTTTAACTTGAAACGTTCCCCTCTGCCAGCCTGGTTAGCTCTTGTTGACTACAGAAAACTAAAAGACCGATAGAATGACAGATGATAAGAAACCTAACTTTGGCTGCTTTTTAGTATGTGCTTTTGTTTCAAGGATGCTGTAGATTGGTCTGTTGTGGGTTTTTTTGGAGAGAAGAGAGGTTGGATTTAGTAGTTTTAGACTTGCCTATATTCTCAGAGAATTCTTTCATTTTCAGTCTGATGGGATTTGCTAAATCATACTCCTCAAAGCCTGATTCTTCCTGAAAAATGACTGAGCCTCTAAAAAAAAAATCCTATAGCGCTTCTTGTACGGGCACTTTTTGGTCTATTCTGCTCTAAAATAAATATGGGATAGGAAGAAAGGAATCAGAGATTTTATAAGAGCACAGGAATGAAAATTCAGTCCGCTTAGGCTCCCCCTTTTTCATCTTTCTGTGATCTGATCTCTCATATGAGCATGTCTAAGTCCATGGAAATAAATGTACAAAGGACATACATATTTCACCATGCAGCGTGGATTAAATCCAGTGGGATATATTCAGTGTTTTATCTTGGATTTATATTTTAAATAAATAAAAGATGCTCGTTGTTTCTTTACGATTCTATCTTTAGTAAGCCATAATGCTACACACGTAAATAGGAAGGTCTTGTAAGGAGAGGAGACTACTGGCAGCCGTGGTACCCACATGGTACCACGTGGTACTTCCCAGGGTGAGGCTGGCAGTAATCTATGGCACGTCAGCTTGTTTACATTAAACCTGCTAACATTTTTAAGGCACTCAGAGATCCCTCAATGGGAAGTGCAAGTGACTTGTGGAGAATTGAGTAATTAACTGTTGTGATAATTGGGTAGGTCTGCAATTTAAACATGCTACGGGTGTTTTCCACAGATTAGAACTGTTACGGCTTTCTTGCTGGCAGGGTGAAGAAGAACACAACAGAATTGTTCTCATTAGCCAGTAGTGACAAGATGAGAAGTAATCAGTTGAAATTTAAGCAAAGGAAATTTTGTTTAAATAGTGAGACACTTTGTAACTAGAAGATCTGTTAAGCAACGGAACAACCTTCTGAAGAAAATGGTGAAATCCCACAAAATACAAGCAGTCAGAGCACATTATTCTGTAACACATGAGCCTTATTCTGAGAAAGACATCCCCTGTAGAACACTGTTGGTAAAACGTTCTGAGTAAGAGCTAAGTCTTACTGGTATCACTAATTTTGTCATGGGTGAATACTTACAGATGGTCTCTGCAAGACCACTGCATGCTTACATGTCTGACAACACCACAACACGTTGCTTGATGCGAAGGTTACCTTGAGGGGAGCTGCCACAAGATGCATGAAGTAGGAGCGGCTGTTTCCCCTCATTCAGGGTCCCTTCACAGCTGTGAATTGTTTTGATTACAGGGGTTCTGAAACGCGGTTGTGTGGCTTTATGGTATTACTTGTTCCCTAAAGCAGCTAGAGCAGTTTGGGATTTTACGGGGTAAATGAAAACGATGATGGTGAGTTTGTATAAGGGTAACTAGAATGTGCTGGATTTCTCCGCTGTTCCAGCCACGTGGGATAGAGAGTGGAAGCCAGGGGGAAGAACGAGCAGCAGGGACAAGGGTGACTGTAATTTATCCCTCATCATTTGAGTATGTTGGGGTGCGTACCCATCTGTACTGCCATAGGAGCTTGAAATAAGCAAAGAAGCACTCATTTTAAAAGTAGCTTTTTCCACTGTGTAGCCTTTCTCCTTTACCATTGTTTACACAGAGAGAAGCAAACTCCAAGAATATATGTAGTAAAACCAAAAATAATTTGTGGGGGGAGAATGTGAAGGACAAGCTATTAAACTGAATGGAAATAGAGGTGAGTAATACAAGATATTGAGAGAGCAGGTAAGGCTGGAGCAGAGACTGAACAAATGTGAGGGAAGTAGGAGGTCTATAAACAAAACAGGCTACAAAAACCTAACACTGTTACAGTTCAAGAGAGCATGTGTGGTTTTTATTGTCTGTAAGAAGTCTATGTTGTTTTGTTACACGTGTTACTCCTCTTTGTGAGGCACGGTGCGGTGGGGCCAAGAAAGTGTCAGCGCACAGTGTCATATACAGCGTCAGGAAGTCAAAACTTGAGATAGATGCCAGCTGGCCACAGTGGTCAGTGAGAGGTGGACCAGAGTCCCCTTGGTCTAAGCCCATTCTGCACCAGTGCACGTTGTGGACAGTAGGCAAGGCACAAAGGGCATAAACTCTCTCTTGCTCCCGAATGCGCTGTTTACTGAACCTCTGTGTCTGTATTGTTACAGGGCTTTCGCCAGTGAGAACGGTGCTCAGTTACTGCAAAGATAAAGTCATTTCTGTTGGAAACCATTCACTGTATTAGTAGCAGAAAAGGTCAGCTAAGGGTCCTGGTTTCTCTTGCAAGCACATGTGAAATCTCACTGTGCTGTTTGCAGACATCTTGAATGTAACAAATTATTTACGCTAAAATAATCCCCTCAGTTTTACGGCTCACAGAGCTGTTACTGAGACTTGACACTGTTCGAGCTTTCATAATCTTTTCACTTTGTGAAAAAACCCAGCGCATACATAGATATCTGAACTCTAGTGACAGTACCTGTCCGGCATAATCTTCTAGTGCAGAAATACACAGTGCTAATGGGTTCTTGTTGAGTGTCGCTTGCAATTGCTCTTGGTACTACCAGCACATTTTTATCCCCTTAACTAATCCAGAAGCTGAACTTTTCTCTGGGAAAAGAAGTTATTTTTGGTAAATGAGTCAAAGCAAACCCATTTATGCTAACATTCCCAAACATAGGTATAGCTAAAAGATGACTGTTTCTTCCTTATTATGTTGCCAGACTCTCATGTGGACAGTAAGTTCTCAACATGTTGCTAGGCAAAATTGTATTAAAACACACTGCATCTCAATGACTAAAGTGCCCTAGATAAAGTAACGGATCATTTGCAGTACTCTCAGTATTTCTCTTTCTGCTCAGATCTAGAAACCAAAAGTAACAGATTCCAAGCAATAAAGTCACTCTGGAATAAGTGGATTAAAAAGCACTTTACACGTCTGAGGAATTTTACATTTGAATTAAAGCTCCCTTTCCCCTCTTTTACTGAGTGTGGTTAACAGCACTGTTCCCATCATCCATAGCTTTTCAGTAGGAAAGAAGTCTTCAAGATGGCATCAGTGATGTGTTCAGATTTTCAGCAGTGCTTGCCAAGCAGCAGCAGCAGCTGTGCTGTCCTGGTAACTGACTTACACCAGCTTCATTTCTTAGTGCTCAGCTACTGGGGGCAGACTCATAGCAGCCCACGAGCACTGCAGTTTTCTTTGAGTTTTGCTCAGTTTGTTTTCTTTGTACTTACCCGAGTTGAAAGAAGGCCTGTATTTCTCTCTTTCAAAACTGAATACCTGACAAACATCTCTTACTGGAAGTCTTGGATTGTTACCAAATCTCTCCCATTTAATTCCAGAAAGCAGAGTCAATACTGCCAGAGGTTTTGATGGGGGCACATTTCATAGAGCCCTGAAGTCACGTGACTATGAGAATCTCAGCTCGCGCTTTAAAACAAAGTTCCGAGCAGTCGTGATTGCGGAGAAAAAATGAAAACATGAATTTTAATGTCTTAAAAGCAAATAGAACTTCCAGTTCACATATCTGTTTTCAATATATGGTAATGTCTGGATTTTGATCATTTTGAAATCCTTCTGCATAGTAGCACATATTTAATACTGGTTTCTTCAGCCTCTCAGTTCAAGCCTAGGCATAAAGCTATCCTAAACCACGGATTTCTAAGGTATCCATGATCTCTACTGAGTGAAGAGAGTAGAAAGGTGTTTAGATTCCAAGCACACATTTTGAAAACGCTGAGGAGAAAATGGTTTATTTACCATTAACCTGTCAGCCTGAAATTCAGCAAGTCATCTACAGTACCAGCATGCTCAAGCATGCTAAATATCTTCCTCGCCGGGAACACAGTAATGAAATGCCTCTGACTGGTGTATTGAACTCAAATGACTTGTGATGAAGCAACTGCAGTTTGACTTTCCGTGTCATCTCTCACATAGCAGTAAGTTTTTACCCTTCCCAGAAGAAAGAATTTCTCACTTCAGTATCTTCCAGTTAATTTCAATTACTGCTTTGGTTTGGTTGTTGGGGTGTTTTTTCCCACTTTCAGTTATTCACACGTAACTTCCCTTCTGCTTTCAGTGATTCCTTCACCAGCATTACCCTTGTTAGTTTCAGTAAAGTACAGATGAAGATTGCTTGGAGGACATTAATTGTTAAGTTTTGTTAATAGCGAAATGAAGTGTGGAACAGGTGTTAGAATTAGTGAATATTCATTAATGACTATCGTTTAAGTCCTTGATAAAAGAGAAAGACTATTTTTGTAGAAATTACCTTTAAAACATTTTTGTGTTATATGGCCTAAGCGACAAGACTGTAACTGAAGAAGTAAAATCTCGATTTAAATAATAAACAGAGGCAGTAAATTTTACCCGATTCTTTGTTTCAAATGTGCTTAAGAATATTCACAAATGCACTACACCTACAGAGAATACCTAGTTCATCTTGGCTGTGATTCGAGTTAACTTTTTAACTCCCAGATATATTCCTTAGGAAAATTGCTGTGGGAATTAATTGTGCTAAAGTAGAACAAACCGCGTAGACGGCACAATATAGGATGCTGGGAAAATCTGACTTGTCCTCTCACAACCTTACAGCGTAAGGACAGTGGTGCTGTTCCTCCAAGTCCCATACTTAAACCTCCAAGCAGAACTGATGTCTGCAGTCCTCCCAAAGTCTGACACGGGTGTTTGGGGCCAGCTGACTTACAGCAGTCTGACTACCCAGCTCATGCTCTGCAGAGAGCTTCTCCTAGAAAACCTGCTCTGTCACTGGCCGAGAGCGTGGGCTCCAGAACCACTAGGGAGATGAACGCAACCTTTTTGTGGATCTTCTTAAGGGGAAAGGATCTGTAGGTTTTTGTTCTGGTAAAGCTATTTTTTCTACATCACAGTCTATACGTCATTTCATTTCATTCCCTCCTCAGCTTCTATCACCCTTCTCCCAAACGTCTGCGTCACAGTTCCAGGCTGATAAGCCTCAGTCCCTTACTGGATGTATGTACCCTGTCATCTGTACGAGGGGTAGGTGCTAGCACAGCAGCAGTCTGCATTGCTGCTTTCATTCATCCTCTTTGGCCTTTTGAGTTTTACATGGCTTTCTTAAAGCTAAGCCTCAGCAGGAAGCCTGTGGAATGATCTTATCATTGTCTGTCTTCTCCCCTGGGAGCTAGAGCAGTCTCCCGGGAAGGGCAAGCAGTGGTTCGGTTTTCTACTGGGCAAGACACCCGAGACCTCAGGTTCTCTGTTTTTCTGAATAAGGGCTCTTTGCTGCTATCAAAACTAGCCAAAGGAGAGCTCACCCTTTGCTGGTCCTCAGCCCTCAGGAGAGGACCTGCTGTTCTGAATTCAGTGCGGACGGAGGTGCCTGCTGAGCAGTTCTGAAACACAAGTCTGCTTAGCCCCCGCTTTGCAGCATTAGCGTTAGTGTCTGCAGGCAGAGATGCCTATCAGCTAACTGCCCCACACCGGTGAATATCTGAAACGGTTCTCCCTAAAGGCACCTGCCTCTCTCAATCAATTATTAGGGAGCCTAATTATGTAGTCTGTGCAGTTTGCTGGAAGCTTATTTCTTGGGGCATGTGAATACAGTTCAAAAGCAGTTACCAGAAGAAAATTCTAACAAGCAGGATTCATTCTTTGACAACACGGTTCATGATTTCGCTTTTCTAAACCAAGAAGAAACTATGCAAACAGTCTGGTAACCCAGCAGAGACGGAACTGTAAAAAGCAAATCAGTTATTACAAGGGACAGCACCCATACAAAGTACATAAACTAGCTTGGTAGTAACCTTTACCAGTACAAATAAAATGCACTGTTAAATTAACGATAATTGTTCATGAGCTGTCAGTTAAGTTTTCTCAGGAGTATCTAGTAGAACATACCAGGAATTAAGAAACAGAGCATTTTCATCTTCTGCCTAATGAGGAATAATGAGAGAGAGTGTAATCACCTAATTTCTAGCAAACAACCCCACTACTCTCACTAACAAGAGGAGATGTAGAATATATCCCCAGAGAGAAGAGAGCATCTTTCCACTTACACTGTTGTGCATCAGTAACACCACTGACTTGCATGGAATTACTCTCAACTTTACTCCCTGTTCCAGTTTGGGGAGGAGATTCAGACCCAGAGAGTAGAATTTTCTTACTCATAAATAGTGTTCTGAAAAAAATGAGAGGATGTACCCACCAGTTTTATTCTGAGTTGACACCATACGCACTTTGTCTCATTTAAATTTCAGAAGGTTGTGAATAACCAGAAACCTGTCTGTTCCCATATGCAAAGATTCTCCCTTCTGCTGAGTTCCAGCTAGTAAGTAGTCACATCTGTTTCCCTGAGCCCCACAGTCCTTTCTCACATGCATTTCTGGACACGAGTAAGATCCCTTGCCTTCAGAACAAGTTGAACCTGCTGTGGGAAAGCAGCACAGAAGAATCCAGTTCCGGCTGTGCTGATTCTGTTCATCTTTTCTACAAGCTGAGTCTCAGAATAAAACTTCTTCCCTAGTCATAAAACTCAAGAACAGTTGGTTCTGAGTTTAAAAAATAGGTTTCTTTTCAAATGAGTCATAAAAAAGCCCTTTGTTAGAAAAAAACCAATTTGTACTCATGTTTGCATAGGAGAACTAGCCGTGTTTCTAGAGAAGTAATCCCCGACGCCCGTATGTTCACACTAGCCCGTTCCATCCCAGCTTAAAAGTATTTATAAGCCTGTCTTGCAGGCGTGTGCAGTTAAGTGGGGGCAGAGCAGTTCATGAAAACAGCAGTGAAATATCAATAGCATTTCAAGAGTTTACCCGGAAGGTTGTAAATGGATGTAGAAGAAATGTATGAACTGCTCTTAGGTCTGGATACATATGGATGCAGAAGAGACGTTACCCTTTTGTGCATGTAAAGCCAAGCAGAGGCTTGAGTTTGTTAACTGTTTTTCAGCTACTTTCACGTGATAAAGATGCATATTCTGCAGGTAGAAGATGAATTCGTAGAGACATCACATAACCAGAATCTGCTCTGTATTCCTACTGCAAATATGCCTGAATTACCTTTTTCTTTTCCACTTCAAAAACCTTTGAGGCAATACTTCATTTGAAGCTGGGCTTCCTGAAGCGAACATTTTAAACCATTGTTTTCATTGTCATTTTATTTCAGTGAGTGAAATGTATTTCCAATTACAAAAGCCAGAGTGCCAGAAAAACTAATTTTAGTTCCTGGGATTCTGATACTGTCTTGTGCATTGTTGCTGTTAAAATTAAGAACAACAATAGTGCTCAGCTCCTGTAGAGAACTTTCCTGTTTAAATAGCAATAGGAAATAATTAAAACCTTATTAATTACTTCCCACAGTAAATACTGTGCTGTAGCTCATTATCTTCATTTTACAGTTCGAAAAAAAATAGGCCCAGGAACTGACCTGTGAAGTCAGTGCAGTATGTGGACAGTAAGCAAAGGAGAAGCTGCGCAGATGATGGTGTCGTGGTGGCATTTGGATCCTTCCCTCCCTATGGGGCTGCACTTACTCAGCCACAGTTTCTTTAAAGAACTGAGACTGACTGTGGAAAGCTGCGCTCTCACATTTGTTTGACCTTCTCTTTGCCTCCTTCCTCTTTTCCCTTTAGGGCTAATAATTTCATGAGCCATTATTCCGAGTACTCTCTGTAAGGTTTGGTGCTATATGTGAAGTTACACGATATGCAAAAGTGTAAGTCCTACACTTGAGAATGTCTGGTGGGACTTCACAGCAGATGAATGTAGCTGATGGTAGATGCTAGTCCTGAAGAGAGTTGGGAGCAAGCGCTGAAAGTGCACGGGCGGCCAGCTATGGCTTGGAGCATCTAAAGATTTCTTACCATTGCTCTTCACTATTATTAGGATCCACAAAGTGGAAATGCTAAGTAAACCTACTCACTTCTATAAACTTCTTTCGTTCTTCACTTCCCTGATTGGCAGTTAGAATTTTGGAGTCCCTGTGCAGGAAGCTCTAATCAGATGGATATCCACACTTGGACTTGAGATGTCTCCGTCCTCAGTCCACTGCAAAGTGCATCAGCCGTTCCCTTTCACGAGATAGCGTTCCATGACCTAAAAGTCTTTGAAATCTGTAGCATTTTCTTTCAGAATCTGTTTTAGAGTTTGGATCTCTTTGCTACTGGATGCTCTTTAAATTCCCCAGTTCCTCATTATGCTTCTGCTACTAACAAAGCATTTAACAGAGCTACTGTTAGTAGTGTCCATACTGCATGACAGTCTAACACAGAAACTTTCATAGTCTTTCATGTGAATAATTATGTGCCTTAAAGCTATTATGTGGTGGTAAAATTAACTGTCATTCATCCCGTGAAAGGACAGAATAACTGTCAATTATGTATTCAGAATAGTCTGAAAAGGGAGGAAAGTTACTCTGGTTTTGTTGACATTGAGGGACGTAGGTTAGGAGACAGCTTCTCTCCCACTAGCAGTTATTTAAAAAACCCAAGAGATTAAAAGGTTAATTGCTTCAAAATCAAACAGATACTCATTAAAAATTACCAGAATGAGTATTTTGGGAGATTGGTTTGGAGTTTGTCCTCATGTCTCCAATCATCTACAATGTGCATAAAAAATAATTCGATTTTCTTTAAAAGCCTGTTCAATTTTCTGTCATGATAAAGAGGCCACCATCCTGCTTGCTAGTGCTGCTTATCAGACTGTCCTTTATCGTTTGAAAACAGCTCTGCTTTTTAACCACTTCCTACCTCCTCATCTCCATATCCTGCTGGGTCAGTGACCTCCTTTGTAAAGGCTAATGACCGTAATCTCAGTTTTGAAAAGTTGTGCTTCTTTTGACTTCAGAAGAACCTTTGTGTGCTCAGGCTGCCAGGAGAAAAGGCCAGGTTGTACTCCAGGTTGTATTTGCTCCAGTGACAGAAACCCAGCTAGATGGGATTTATTTTTTAAACTTGGTCATTAGTTTCCCAGATCGCCCATCTGTGAAGTCTTGACTATCCAGTTTAGTATATGGCTGTCTTTAGGCGATTTAACTTGCTTGGCTGGGGAAACCTGCATATAGAGTGTTCAGAAGAATAATCGGCTTGTTCTGCCCTTCAATAGTAATGTATTAATAACAACTGGATAATGAAAATAAACATCTAAATCTGTTCCTTCTTTATGCAGCAGTAGCTAGAATACCTGTAGAAGTTTTGGTGATACTTTTATATGGCTCAAACTTGACTAACAGATATAGGTAGTATCAAGCTGAACAAAGACAAAATTACTCTGCAGGTAGGAAACATCACGAGAAAAATGTCTGTTTGGCATTCTCGAGCACCCACCATCATTTATAATTGATAATAAGCTAGATTACGTCATTGCTAGAATAATAAGCTATCTTTTTAACTAATGTTACTTAAAATTAAAGTATGAAGTGTTTTGTTCAGGTAAGTAAAGACAGCAGAAATGACTTGTACGTGAGAACCAATAAACCTTTTCTAATGTGTATTCGGGTAAAAACCTCCACAGGCAATAGGGTTTGTTTTTATCTCAGATGCTTCTTACAGAGAACTCTTTACGCTTTGAAAGGCAACACTAAGCTCTGGATCTTGGAACAGATCTGGTTTTACCTGATCCTAGGCATCAGTTAGCTTCATAGGGGCTGCTGGATTTTAAATACCACCTTACTTAAAGGCTTGTTAGAGGAAAACTGTTTTCCTGCAGAATACGAGACATTTGTATTTTGTGCTTTTTAAAGATTTTAATTTTAGCTAGGGGAAGCTTCTGATGACGTACGTACTCTGGAGGATGCTTCTGGGGTGAGGTAAAAAAATCTTCATTGAACTATTTCCTTAACATTTCAGGTGAAACGAACTGACTAACCTCCACATAAGACAATCAAGGCCTCTCCTCAAGCCTACAAATTTCCCTTAAAAAAACCAAAAGAGAACAAACCAGGAAAATGAATGACTTCATCAAATTCCAACTTGTGTAAATGTAGCATACCTGAGCCTCATCTAATAAAGGAATTGCCAAGTCCTGTAGTGCTGGATAGTCAGCCTAATCACAGACTTCTTGAATTGCTTTTTCCACAGATCTGTACCCCAGATTTGGTGGTGTTTCTGGCCTGTTCCAGTCAAAGGCTGAAAGAACGGTTACTGAAGCGTGCTGAACAGCAAGGGAGACCTGATGACAACCTGAAAGCCACTCAAAGAAGGCTAATGAATTTCAAGCAGAATGCTGTCCCATTGGTTAAATATTTCCAGGAGAAAGGACTAATCATCACAGTAAGTCCTTTGGTATATACTTCTGAAACCTGAATTGTTGTTATGGTTATACTTGGCTTCTTAGACCTTTTGCTTTAAGGTAGGCTAGATGAGTCAGATTATGGCTTAGGTGTACACCATGGTTACTGAAAGAAAACTTTCTGTCTGCTGAGAGAATTTTCCACAAAATGCAGTAACAGAGAGCAAAATTCACAGGCATGTAGTTGACATGGTAAGCACCATGTTGGTTCTTTGCTGCAAGCCTAAATTGCTTCACCAACTAGTTGCAAACTTTCTGCTCAGAAATAACTGGCACGGAAGAGCTTGCTTTGAAACACTGGTTGCTATTCCAGTGCCAGCA